>CAUHTR010007233.1:0-15282 GCA_959609185.1 Schmidtea polychroa | reverse complement strand
TGCTCGTCGCCATATTTTCCAAGTGTTTTTACTTATCAGATTGTATAATTTCTCGTGGACAACTGTTTCTCGTCTAAATTTTAAAAAATTACAATTTTTAACTTTACCTTTTGTTTTAATTTTGAATTAATTTCCAATAATAGTTTTTATAAATTTTTGTAACTTTTCCACAACTTTATTTCAATATCTTTTAAATTTTGTTAACTTTCACTCTTTTATTTCAACTGCATAATTCTTTTTTTTCAATTTAATTTCTCTTTAACAAATTTAATTTCAACTTTATATCTCGGCAATTATATTCAACTTTTAATTATATTTAATTTTCTCTTTTCACTTTTCCACAATATTCACTGCCGACTTGATCACGTCGGACTCACCAAAATGTTGAGTTTTTATTTGTAAGTCGGTCCTTTCTCTGACTCCTCGTGTTCTTATTTTACCAAATTAATGGAAACCCAACACAAAATAACTTTATTTGATTTTTATCACAATTACAATTTGTCACTATTTGCACCTTTCTCTCAATTCAAATTTGTCTCGTTAAGATATAGAACCCAAGGGGCAATTACCTTTTCTTGTTCGAGTCTAGCTTCTTTATAATTCACAAATTTCCTCTTTTGACTTGTCCTTGCTGGATTTTCTGTTTAGCTTTTTCCTTTTTCTCTTCGACCAACTGGCGGCTTGCTCATTTCTAAGCTCTCCTTTTATACTTTGCCTAAGAGGCCAATTATCTAGCAAATTCAAATTAATTGTTTCCCCGGGCACCCTTAGTTAATATTGAAAGGTTTGACAATTATTTTAATTTGTTTACCCTGAAATTATAAATCGAATTATTATTACCTTATCTGGTGTCTCGGGTCTCACTGCGCATCGGGCTTCCCATTGGCTCGGGCTCAGATTAATTAATTTTAATTAATTTGTTTTTCCTTATTAACTTTTTCTATGATCACCCTATTACATTTTTTATTATGCTTTCTAACCTCGTCTAACAATTTGGCATTCAACCATACCCGATACCCCATTCAATATTGATTTTTAATTTTCATTAAATTTTAATTAATTTTGCACTTATATTGATTTATACCAATTTTTGTTCTGCTTTCTGGTACCATGTGAAATTTATTTTGTTTTTGCTCTAACCCCAACACAGCAACAACGGCACTTGATTTGCCAACTACAGAAACTGATGAATTTCTGTGATAAATCTTACTGCGGACATGTATCGTATTTAAATTTAGTTTCCTTCCAACAAAATTCATTTATTTTAATCGGATTTTTCTCGCCAACCAAAAACATCAAGGACAACCTCTCGGCGACAACGACAAACCCGAAACTTTATACATTTTAGCTCGCAGGACAAATCAGCAATGTGGAACTCATTTAAAATATCTGGTAGTAGTCAATTCTTTAATATAATTTATAATACTTTTATGTTACAACTTACTGAATATATATTTTCTTTTCGGCATCTTGAATTTAATTTACCCAAATAATTAATTTTTTTTGTAACATACTTTTTTAAAGTGAATAATATAATAATAAATAATAATAATAATAATAATAATAATAATAATAATAATAATAATAATAATAATAATAATAATAATAATAATAATAATAAGTCAACCAACAAACAGGTACTAACAACCGGTTACAAATAGCAAAATACCAAAAACCAAGAACTAGCTATCGACAACCAGGCACTAGCAAACAAATTTAAAAAGATATGCTAAAAGTTTCAATAAAGAAAATAAAGATACAAAGTTTATTCTTCTTCACATAATTATATAATTCCTATTCTCTTCTCTTTTCCTCCACCGACGTCTAGTATTCCACCACTATTTGTAGGTCTTCGTATGGTGACCTGTATCGATCCAGGCTCCGAAACCTAAGCAAAAACACCTATGTCGAGCGCTGCGAAATGAAAAGCAACTTATCAAGAAAGCGGCAGCCTCAGGGCAATTTCGAATGGTCAAATCAACAGTAGAACACGAGTTCGATCTGAGCGATATCTCATGCGGTATTGACAGGGATGAAGTCTTGTTCAATTTAGATGAACTCTTATTATTTTAGATGAACGTATAGGCCAATTCCACTTATTCTTATTCACTATCAATTCTTTCGAGCAGTTCTACCACTATGACCTATGTAATGACTAAAGTTTTTGTAACGATATTTGCGTAGTAATATGATCTACGAATTAAAGTTCGAAATTTGCTTGTGTTTTCTTATTAATTTTTGTGTTAATTTAGTTGGCTTATTTATAAGTAATAGTAACCAAGAGTCGCGTCGTGAGGGGCCTGAGATTTATTTTTGTTGTAACATTCATCGTATCATAGATCTCTCAAGTAACGCTTAGAAAAAAGTTTTCGAATGACATAAGATCTTCTATTGGCCGTCCAAAATTTCAGATGGCTATCAAGTAGAGAATAGTCTTGGAAACTAAGCTAACTTGTCTACTCACACCAAACCACTGCATACAGCACCAACATGGTCTGTCACCGTGGGTACACAAGGGGTTAGTTTTCAATAGTCATGTGGTCGCCTGTCAACAGATCACCTCGGTTTTTCCTTTAGAAATTTCTGTGACTTTTTTGTAGTACGAAACAACAAATGCAACTAATTAACTGAACTCAGGTCATCAGTACTCTATACAGTATGACTTTCAAATCACTAAGTAATAATTAGTAAAATTATACATTCTTGAATTAAATTACAGGAAATTATTGTAAAAATAACAAGTAAATATTTAAATTATTCAAAATATAGTAAATAAATATCAAAGAAATGTATTTAATGGATAAGAAAAGAACTTTAAATTCTATTCATTAATAATGCAGCAAATATTTATCTTAAATACTGATCATTATTATTTAATTTATATGAATAAGAATTTTTAATAAGAATTTTCTCATAAAATCTGGTAAATAATTTATATAGATTGAATAAATTTATTGAAATAAATTAATTTTAACCTTTGCGTGAAGTGCTATTTTCCGATTAAATATGCCTATAAGACCAACAGTTTTCGTGTTTTTCGTAATTGTACGGTTCATGTATCAACTTATCATTAATTTTTTTAATTATAATTATAATATAGATGACAGTTTTAAATTTAATGAAAGAGTTTAACAAATATAACTTTAAAATTTTAAAGTACTATTACGTATATTATCAAAAATTAAAAAATTATTGGAGAATTAAGAAAAGTAAATGTTGGCAATGAACCAGTTGTGGTTAAATACTCATACAAATTTGAAATGGAGATGTGCATTCGAACAGCGACATCAGGATACATTGTCGAACCGCGTGATAAGGTTTAATAAATTTTAATCCATAGTGTGTGATATAGGATAACTAGAGTCCAGAACGATGCCCGAGGAACGACCTGGAGTGTGCAAAGAAAGAACTGCTTGAATTGAAACATACATCATTGTTATTCCCGTAAACATTTCCATTATCATCAAAACTTCCATTGGTGCATTAAATGTCTTCAATATAATTTGGGAATATTGAAAAAAAATTCTCGATCAGTTATTGAGATTCCATTGCCGGATGAGATAGATTTAAAATGAATAAAAGATATCTATGTGACTGTCAACAGTTATGAATTCATATCCTTTAAATCAAACCATTTCATGGTGAAAAACGAAATCTTTATTCTCAAAAAATCAACGAAACTCCTTTCAAAAATAAGCTTCTACAGATCCAAAAAGCACTTGCATCGCGTCTGTGTGCGCAACCCAACAGAAAAATTACAATCAATACTCAATGCAAACTCAGGATTGACCAAGTTGAATAGTTTGGTGTCTAGAGCATTTCCATTCATGATTATTTGTACTATCCATTGTTTTAGTAAAACTTTAAAAGAATATTAAAGTGAAGAACTATTGCTTATTTTTCATTAAATAATCTGTTAAATCTCGCCCAGTCAAATCAATTCCGCATGAGGGAACGCATAACCTTTATATATTGGCATAGTAAGTCATACAATCTCCGGAATCTAAAAACAAAGCCAGCAATTCTTCGAGAACCAGAGTAACAGAATAGCCAGGATAGTAAAGCGCCGTCAAAAAAATAAGACAGAAATAGTATCCCTAAAAAAGAAAATAGATTTTCTTTAGGTTGGCTATTTTAAACTATTTGAATTTTTGCAATGCATTTTATTTATTTACGTTTGATTATCTCAACCGTGTTGGGCCAGGTTATATATAATGGTTAATCTTCTTTAATTTCTTTCTTGTCTGGAGTATAGGATTTTCATGTTTTCTTAAGTAAGAAGTGCAGAATTGAAGAGTCAACCAGATGATGGGAAAAATTAAAAAATAATAATCAATCGGATGATGAAAAAATTAAAAATAACTAATTAGATAATAGAAAATAAAACTTGGTAACTAAAATAATAATTCAAAGGAAATAAATAGAAATTAATAAACAAGAAAAAACAAGAAAAGACACTAAAATAGAGCATTCATCAAGATTAAAATAAAAATGATTTTAGAAAAAATAAAAGAAAATAAATAAAGTAGAAAATCATTAAAAATTAGGAAAATAACAATAAAAAACTAAATAAAATAGAAAAAGAAACGAAATACAACATCGCTAATACCCACAGCTGAGATTGATTGTTCAATGCTATTTCAAAACTAAGAGGATCGACGAGATATAGCCATTTACATCGCGGAACTTCGATAATTACAATTTCAAGCTTTAGCATCTAGAGAATTTCTTTTTGTGAACTGAAAATCAACCATTTGGAAACCAATGTAAATAACGAACATAGTTTTCCCTCTCTCTTATTTGTAATTATTTGACAATAAGTTAATAACTGAGAACAATAAAAATTTATTTAATCATAAAGCATATATTTTCATTTGTTTTGCATGACAATGCCCTCCAGCTTGGGATACGTCTGTGAACTATTGGCCGAAGAGACTGATAGCCAACAGACGGTTGAATATTACTATGAATATTACAGCTGATAAACACAATCAACGACGAGTATTCACATAAACGACTACCACGATTGAACGACACGAATGCCGAATAGTGATGGTGATTTCTCAAAGAAAACATAAATAAATTTTACTCGGACAATAGTAAAATTCAATTCAGTAGCCCGAAATTGTATAATTAAAACACTAGTAGTACTAATACCGGAAGCTCGATAGTGGTAATAATCAAAATACCATTAATATTAATGAATGGTAAGAATAAAGTTATATTTGAGAATTCCGTTATTTGTAATAAGCTAAATACTATTTATACTAAGGCAGGGTGGTAATAAAATCGAATTGAAAAGAAGTTTAGGCCTCGTTAGAAGTCAAAATAATATTAATATTATAATAATGACATTTTAATTCTAATAAGAATAATCGAGCATGACGATTTCTTGACAATGAAGGGGATAGAAAAACTAGAGTCGAAACGAATAAGGTAAGTATTTTTCATTGTCATCTCTCTGTCGGGTCTAGCGCCGTCAATTACTCTCCTTAAAAGAAATGTTTGAATGAATGTATGAAGTGTGATGTGGAGGGATTACCAGCGGATCGATTTCCTTGACCGATGTTGTTCTAAGTTTACTTGCAATTAAAACCACCTCATTCTAGAAAATGTCTGGGCCAAACTTCTTTCAATTGAGCCTTATTGAAATCGAATACACATAATAGTAATTCTCACCTACTATGTCGCGATAAGCTTTGTAGTTTGCAACCAGAGTTTGAAAATGAATGTCTAATTTATCGATGCCAAGTATAATAAATAATAACAACAAATACACCAAAGAATATTTGCTACAAATTGTAAATGAAATCGTGTATATCGAGCTTTCTCTGTTTATTTTATTTATATAATTATATTTTAACAAAATCATGATTATATAAAATACATCAATACAAGCAGTCTTATTTACAGTATAATTTCATTGCCGATCATTTGCAGGTCATTAAAAGAATAGAGTTGAGAATCACCTAGAGCTGATCGCTTACAATTACCAACTCGATGTGTTGAGGGTACAAATAAACCAATGCCAACTCGTTTTCAATAAAAATAAGATTGCGTAATTTCAAAGGATTCTTGAATAAATTATCATGTTGTCACCCTATTAAAATTACTATACAAGCATTCACAAATTTTGATAATGATAAAATTATAAATTGCCAATAGGCTTCCACAGAATTAACTATTAAATGAATATAATTAGAGACTTCTATATAAATCGTATTATCTATTGACAGGAACGCGCATATCCCTGAAAAGCGAACTGAAATAATTTAATGATGGTACTAATATTTGTAATTCGGTAATTTATAGAAAAGTAATTTTTCAGACTTATTTGAACATTAAATGTAATATTGCACTAAACCAATAATTATATAATTAAATATATTATAATATAATAAATGACATAATTACAATATAAAATACAAGAATACCATACATTTAAGACGAATATCAATTGGAGATGTAAAATTGAAATGAGAAGACTTCAACTCAATTGGCAATCCATGACAATCCCACCCAGGTTTAAAGTCGACATTATAACCTTGTAGTTTTTTATATTGAACAATAATATCTTTCAATATCTAATTAAATAATAAAATATTGTTCAAACTAGACAACTAATGTTACCTTGTTTAATGCGTGTCCAACATGTGGACTACCATTTGCATATGGAGGCCCATCATGTAACACGAAATGCTTATTGGATTCAGAAGGCCTAACATATTTTGATAAAGAATCCTAATTTTTAATTAATCAAAAATAAATAATTAGCATTTGGTACAGATATATTGGATGCATCAACTACTGGTGCTACTTTAATAGGCAATGAGAATCTCGGATTATTGAGAGTATGTTTGTAAGACTTTTTCCGATAAAATAACAAAAATTTTAATATCATAAGTAATTTTAATAAGCTAAAATGTAAAAATTAAATTTTAATTAAATCGCCATTTAATTAGATAATATTTCAAAATAAGTCACTTAAAGCAGAGTAAAATATTTAAACAACTTCTTAATTAACCCATCATAAATGAATTTAATATGTCAAATGAATAATTAAATTTAATCATTGAAATCAAGAATCTGTTGTAATGTTTAATGTTCTTTTTACAATTTAATTTGGAATAAAATTTTAAATAATTAATTAAATTACAAATTGTATTTCATTTTACAAAATATCGCTAAAAATAGGAATAAGCATGACAACATTTCGTATGAATTTCTATGCACATGTCTAAGTTATCTGAGAGAAACTAACGATGAAATCATTTTTAATAGAAAGACTGCAAAATATCTGAATTTCAAAGTTTCCCTCTATTTTGTTTTTTAGTTTCTGCATCTTGCAGATGATGCAACTAAACCTAATAATTTTTTGTTTCATATTCTCTTTAATGATGTTATTCTTGGATTTGATAACATTAAAATTGAGGGTGGAAATGATATTAAAGATACTTATCTAACACCAATGGGATATGGTGTATCTGATGATCGGAAAAAGTTGATTAAAAACTCAAAAACTTTCAACATGTGCTCATCTTTAAAATTTGATTTTATGGATCAACCCAAATATTTACTACTGGGTGTTAATGTACTTATGAGATGGAAAAGATCTGATTCTGCAATATCTTTATCAACTGGAGTTGCATGTGCAGCGCCTAAATTCATATTAGTCAATGCTAAATTAATGGTTCGAAGAGTTTGATGTTAATCATCTGTATTAGCTGGACATCAAATTGTATAAAATACCAAACATGCAATTTATCCAATAAAAACAAAAGAAATTGTATCATTAGCAATTGCTAAAAGAGCATCATCTTTTTACAAGGAGCAAATATTTGGAGATCGAAGAATGCCTAATTTCATCCTTGTAGGTTTTCAAAGTGAAGCTAAATATAACGGATCTTATGATACTTTTTCATCAAAATTCAAACACTTTAGTGTAACTTCTTAATTATTATCGAAAAATACTGATTATCGTAAAACTCATATTCAAGATTTTGATAATAATAATTATTGAACATCATATATGGATAGTCTCCGGCACCACTGGTCAAGTCAAAACGCCAACAACCAACTCGATCGGAGCGAAATAAGAAACGAAAAGTTTTGCAGGCGGAGCGGGAAACCCAATTAGTTGCTGAAGGAATTCGACTAGCCCTGAAATATCCACCCGGGGCGCCAGTAACTTCAACCGGGCAGTTTTGCGTCGTGCCACTGCCAAGTACTTCCTGGGAAGAAAACGCCAGGGATTTCTTCGATCTGGACGAGATTTTCGCCGGTTCCTCACCTTCTACGTTATGAGACCCGACGCGAAATCCGAAATTCTAAATTTAAAAAACAAAATAGAATGTCTTTTATGTGATCCTCTCTGTGTCCAACTAACTAACCTATGAGTGTAGATTTTTTGTTCCTCTTTTCTGTTATAATTATATTAGTTCTAAGATTCACTCTTAGTATTACCCAGCATTCAAATCATTAAGCCAGGTTTCATGGATGTGACTTGCTCCTAACTCAACTTGAGGTAATGCCTATCAATTGATAATAATTTAATTCACATAGTCGTTATTGTGGGTTATTCAAAATATTTCTACTGTTATCTCCTGCATTGTAAAATACATTGTAAAATAAGTAGTGAATTTACTTATAAAGTATAATTGTATAATAAATTCAATTGTGTTGAGCTTAAAGTTATGAAAATTGGAAATGGTGACGAATCGCTAAAAATCCTTCTTTTAATGAATTAATTAAAAAATAAANTAATTAGCATTTGGTACAGATATATTGGATGCATCAACTACTGGTGCTACTTTAATAGGCAATGAGAATCTCGGATTATTGAGAGTATGTTTGTAAGACTTTTTCCGATAAAATAACAAAAATTTTAATATCATAAGTAATTTTAATAAGCTAAAATGTAAAAATTAAATTTTAATTAAATCGCCATTTAATTAGATAATATTTCAAAATAAGTCACTTAAAGCAGAGTAAAATATTTAAACAACTTCTTAATTAACCCATCATAAATGAATTTAATATGTCAAATGAATAATTAAATTTAATCATTGAAATCAAGAATCTGTTGTAATGTTTAATGTTCTTTTTACAATTTAATTTGGAATAAAATTTTAAATAATTAATTAAATTACAAATTGTATTTCATTTTACAAAATATCGCTAAAAATAGGAATAAGCATGACAACATTTCGTATGAATTTCTATGCACATGTCTAAGTTATCTGAGAGAAACTAACGATGAAATCATTTTTAATAGAAAGACTGCAAAATATCTGAATTTCAAAGTTTCCCTCTATTTTGTTTTTTAGTTTCTGCATCTTGCAGATGATGCAACTAAACCTAATAATTTTTTGTTTCATATTCTCTTTAATGATGTTATTCTTGGATTTGATAACATTAAAATTGAGGGTGGAAATGATATTAAAGATACTTATCTAACACCAATGGGATATGGTGTATCTGATGATCGGAAAAAGTTGATTAAAAACTCAAAAACTTTCAACATGTGCTCATCTTTAAAATTTGATTTTATGGATCAACCCAAATATTTACTACTGGGTGTTAATGTACTTATGAGATGGAAAAGATCTGATTCTGCAATATCTTTATCAACTGGAGTTGCATGTGCAGCGCCTAAATTCATATTAGTCAATGCTAAATTAATGGTTCGAAGAGTTTGATGTTAATCATCTGTATTAGCTGGACATCAAATTGTATAAAATACCAAACATGCAATTTATCCAATAAAAACAAAAGAAATTGTATCATTAGCAATTGCTAAAAGAGCATCATCTTTTTACAAGGAGCAAATATTTGGAGATCGAAGAATGCCTAATTTCATCCTTGTAGGTTTTCAAAGTGAAGCTAAATATAACGGATCTTATGATACTTTTTCATCAAAATTCAAACACTTTAGTGTAACTTCTTAATTATTATCGAAAAATACTGATTATCGTAAAACTCATATTCAAGATTTTGATAATAATAATTATTGAACATCATATATGGATAGTCTCCGGCACCACTGGTCAAGTCAAAACGCCAACAACCAACTCGATCGGAGCGAAATAAGAAACGAAAAGTTTTGCAGGCGGAGCGGGAAACCCAATTAGTTGCTGAAGGAATTCGACTAGCCCTGAAATATCCACCCGGGGCGCCAGTAACTTCAACCGGGCAGTTTTGCGTCGTGCCACTGCCAAGTACTTCCTGGGAAGAAAACGCCAGGGATTTCTTCGATCTGGACGAGATTTTCGCCGGTTCCTCACCTTCTACGTTATGAGACCCGACGCGAAATCCGAAATTCTAAATTTAAAAAACAAAATAGAATGTCTTTTATGTGATCCTCTCTGTGTCCAACTAACTAACCTATGAGTGTAGATTTTTTGTTCCTCTTTTCTGTTATAATTATATTAGTTCTAAGATTCACTCTTAGTATTACCCAGCATTCAAATCATTAAGCCAGGTTTCATGGATGTGACTTGCTCCTAACTCAACTTGAGGTAATGCCTATCAATTGATAATAATTTAATTCACATAGTCGTTATTGTGGGTTATTCAAAATATTTCTACTGTTATCTCCTGCATTGTAAAATACATTGTAAAATAAGTAGTGAATTTACTTATAAAGTATAATTGTATAATAAATTCAATTGTGTTGAGCTTAAAGTTATGAAAATTGGAAATGGTGACGAATCGCTAAAAATCCTTCTTTTAATGAATTAATTAAAAAATAAATACCACATTAAGTAAAGTTGAACTAATAAACCAAGCGTGAGGAAAAATAAATAATAAAAGGAGAAAAACAATAAAGCAACTAAAATCAGAGTATAGAAAACACGATTAATAATAAATAAGCCACGAACCACGTAACCATAACGAACAAGTAAAAGAAAATAATTAAACGGGACAACAATAAAACAGCAGAGAATTAAAAAATAAATAAGAAAATAAAATTTAGCATAAAAACAATAAATAAAAAATAAAAGAAAAACAAAACAACAAATTACAAGCGGAATTACCAATAGAAATGAACAAAAAATAAAGAAAAATATATAAAGTAGATTACTTGATAAAATAATAAAATAATACAAATAAATAGCATAAGAAAAACAGTTAAAAGCACCAAAAATAAGAAAAATATTAAAAATACACCCTAAATAAGTCCTGATTGGACGAAAATTTTTATATAAGGCGGACACTTAGTTAGTTCCCTCAACTTTCAAAATTATATTACAGGTAAAATTTGATTTTTGCTAACAATAAACTTTAAAAATTATATTACAGGGACTCTTAAAAAATCCTAACCAACTTATAAAAACTTTTGTAGCGACTTCTAGAATTCTATTGCAACAACTCATCAAGACTATACTACAATTACAAAACGATTCAATAAACCATTTTCATAACTTCAATTCCAGAGGATCCAACAGATTTTAGCTAGAAAATCAAGTCGAAGTATTCAAATAAAAGTAAAGTCATAGTTTATTTGTTATTACATTGATAATACTTTAATACTAAATGTACCTGTCATAGTCAAAATATTATGAATATTCACATTATTTAATTTTCTCTCTTCACGGAACCAGTGACGATACCGTTTGGACACCTGCATATGATTACCAGGACTACTGAGATAGTGACGATGAATTTCGAGACCAGTATGAAACTCCGAGCAAGATTTAAAGGACACCCATATTTCAAAGTAAAAATCCAGAGGATAGAGCCAATTCGATAAAAGATAATGCAAGAGAAATGTGTTGAATATAATCTGACAATATTTTGAGTGACGAACGAATTGTTGGTATCATATGCAAAGGCAAAGAGTATGGTCGCTGGTAAGATTCTGTTTATGACGATTTATTATTCTATGCATATTTTATTATTTGATATCATTATAATCATTCGAATAGGAGTTGACCCGTCTATTGTGGTTGTCTGAGGATAGTCGGTAATCGTACCGGTGGTCTTCGGGTGAACCGTAGTAGGCTGCGAGACAAAGAGGACTTTAAAAATTTGTTAGTTGTATTAACGAGAAGGCAAGGTGTTCATAGGTTCATAGGTGAAATTCTATTTGATAAAGCGATAATAGCCACAACATTTTGAATCTAGAATATTTTTGACGATTAACATGAGATTATTTAGATTTCTTATAAACACTCTAAGAAACACCAATGTCTTCCGAGGAATTATTTATGATAAACAATTTTTAAACAAATCATGTCGACCACTACAGTGTTTATAGTAACGATTTCCTTAAATCGATCATCGTGATAGATATACATCGACCGACGACCGGATGCGCCATTACAAAATATCATGATAAACATAAATACAACTTATCGAGAAATAAAGTTGAAAATTTCGTAATTAATTATCAGTGATCAATTCGAAATAAATAGATATAATTTTCGGAACATTTTGGGAGATTCGATTCTAAAACTATATCCGTACACCCCAAGTCTTGTAACATTGGTAAACTGTACAACCTGAATTATCAAGCCAGAAGGAGACAAAATGAATTAGGGAAAACACATCTAGGCACCGAAATTAATCGAAATCAGTTAATTACCATCCTATAGTCTTCGGATAGCACATGCATTTTTCAACTATTATGAATCGCTAGTTTTCATAAAATAAGCCAACCAAAGAAGTTTTTCTACAAAATCCTGCATTGAGTTGACCACTTAAATATGATTTTCGAATAATCAAGCATCATCCAGCTAATATGTGGATCAAATCCTTCCTACAATTATATTTAATATAATTTTTGAGTTGCGTCCGGTGATAATGAGTAACGAGGGTGAATTGCGACTGGCCTTAAGTTCTTGAATAATTTACTGATATGACGAGCGAGTCAGGGTAGTAATTCAAACCGGTTCACATACGATCAGTAAATCATTTTATTAACCCTAAATGGAGTAGGAGACAAGCCGGCAACAGCTGAATTCAAGTCTCAAGAGGCATCTCATGTCATGCCTATGAGTTGGCCTGAGAATTCGACTAATTCTATGCCAAAGAAGAGAAAACGCCCATCTCGGGCCGAACGGACGTTGAAGCGTCGCAAAGAAATAGAAGCATTGGAAGTGTCACTTTTTGCCGCATAATCTGCAAATTTCAAAACAATTATCGATTCCAAACCATTGGCTTCACCCAGTGTTTTTCGAGTTATTTCATCCACTTCAGTAGCAGGTCAGGAAGATCCTTGGCTGCAGGTAGACATCGACGCCCTGCTGGCCGAAGGGGATATGGTGTAACTACAGGATTACGAGAATACAAATGATCGCCACTTTGTAAATTTTCTGCCTATAGTTGTGTGAGAAACTAC
This sequence comes from Schmidtea polychroa, assembly GCA_959609185.1. Lineage (NCBI taxonomy): Eukaryota > Metazoa > Platyhelminthes > Tricladida > Dugesiidae > Schmidtea > Schmidtea polychroa. The sequence goes on along the minus strand of CAUHTR010007233.1, from coordinate 1,940 downwards.
ATCATCTAAATGATTGTGATTACATTTCTAATTTCTGATTTTATTGAACCTAATCTGTGTCATAATCTGTGTGTAAGAATAAATTTTAGTTCTGATTCTTGTCTCGAGACTCTAATAGTATGTTGATGTGAGAATGAGGATGGTCAAACTACTAAAGTAAATTAGCTTAATATGGGTACCGTCTCCTTGGACCAGAGACGTAGGTGAGAAAGAAAGAGGTAAGTCCTTCTATCGGCACTCAGGAACCCGTAAGGCGAATGTTGTGGATAGTAGTCCTAACATAGGGGCTCACCTGTCCACAAGTTCCGACCTGCGTGTACATTTCCAACATGATCCACCTTCATGGGTACACGTATGGGAGATCAATCGTAAATCGTGAAAGTAGCTTAAGGGAATAAACTGAGCATGCGAATATCCACCCTAAGTGACCAACAATTGTTAATCATAAAATAATTTTTAAATTTAATTGAAAAATTTCAATTATAAAATAAATTTACTAGTAAAATTCAATTACCAAATGTTTCCTTAAATTCAGTTTGTTGGGGTTTAACAGGAGAGGCACAAAAAAATGAAGTGAAAATCGATAAAAACACCAAATTTGAAATAAAATTTAAAGTACAAAATATTAATTAAAAATCAAAATATTTTAAAAAAATGAATAATTTCCGGGGGAAACTGGTATGGACGGATGCTAAATAACGAGACGAATTTAACTATAATGAAATAAAATCAATGGAGGGAGGGGTCCCTAAAAGGAATAAATTACAAAAAACAAAGATTAATTAAAAATTAATTAACTAATGGAGAACCCGAGCGATTTGAGAAAACCTGAATTAGCAATCCAATTTCGGTAAGGCAATTAAATTAGCCGAATAAAATAAAAGTGACGCGAGCCATCAAAGAAAAAGGGGCAATTCCCTTAAATTGAATTAGAGCTACAAGAGGAAGTCCGGAAGAAGTTAGACCCAAACTAATTTATCAAAATAAAGTCAATTACCAAGTGGGTATAAAAGCAACTGGCAAGAAAACAAAACTGCAAGTTGGTCGAAAAAAAGAAAATAGAAGTTTAACGAGAGCGAAAAAGGAAACATTAAAGTTAGTAGAAAATAAATAAGTTAAAAATCGAACGTACCAGAAAAGGATATCTCCCGTTGGAAGATCTATCCCTTCGTGAAATTTGTTGGCAAATTGAAAAGTGCAGACAAAACCTGAGTTTATCAAGTGTGAGTGAACTAATAAAAAGTGTAAAAGTGTAACTGCATCAGTGTTAAATAAAGATTTTGTGTTGGGTCGTTTATTTATTTTGAAAAGAACACAAAGGAGTCAGATAGTAGTACTGACTTACATTGAAAACCCAACAAGTTTATCTCTCTTGTAATGTTTATGAAAAGGATATAAACTTATTTGGTAAACTTCGTTGTCTATGAGACCTGAATTTCGTACTTCATCAACTCTCTCAGTTCGGTAAGGTGGTTTTATGTATCATATTTTTAGAACTTCTGATGATTTGGATGCGCCGCAATGATGGTCAGCTATTGTGCAATGAGCCTAGGATTTATGATTTCATCATTATCCATGACTTCTCTAAGTCAGACAATTTTTATTTTTCTTGAACAAATGCTCTTACTCGTAGTAGGTGATTATCTGCTTAAAAAATCCTCAGTCGTCGCGATCCCCTGGGTTGCCTACATAGTTGTGGTACAATATTTAACGTTTCACTCACGTCCGGTGACTCAAAAATCGTGGTGTAAAAAAAAATTGGCTACTGCATGAATGGAAATTGTTAGTATGAATTTCAAGTGTGTTGTCGATCAAAGGGCAAAGTGACCGTTGAAGTCGTTCCAGATATCTATTACCATCTTTTGAATGATAATGAGAATAACTATGGTGTCGTCGCTCCGCCTCTATGGAAATGTTCTTATGTTAATATGTTTATCACT
>CAUHTR010007232.1:17210-153705 GCA_959609185.1 Schmidtea polychroa | reverse complement strand
ATTACTTTTACAGCAATACTTTTAATTGAAATATAACGAATTAATTGTCAGATTTACTGTTAACTTATGCCAGTTTCGAACACATTGAAGATATTGGATCAGAACTATTGCGAGAATCTGATCAACAACCGATCGGTGATGATAAATTATGTTATAGTTGATCAAAATATTATTGCTTTATGCAATGAGAAGAAAATCGTTTCGGGGGATAATTTATCCAAATTAAAGGTAGGATAATGATATGCATGCAATTAGATTACATAAATAAAGTTACCTACTTCATTACCTTTTCTTTATATAATTAATGTAAAAAAATAATAATTCCTCATTTTCATTCATTAAAAATAACACTTACACTTTTGAGCAACATTCACTCCATAGAAAATTGGATGTCATTTGTGAGACAAATGTTTTTTGCACTAGCAAGTAAATTTGAACCCATCTTCATAAGGAGCTGTGAAATATTTCAGTACTTCAGACATTTAAATTAACTTTTATAATATCGGATTTTTTCAACTTTATTTCCAACATGTCATTTCTTAGTCTATTTATTCCTAATTTCTTAGATCAACATAAAATCCTGTAAAATATTTTATTGTTTTCACGTTAGATATATTTTCATGTTCAAATTCCTTTATCTTCATTTCCTCTCAGACTATAGATCAATATTTTGCTTTCTATTTAGTGTAGAATTTCAGTATATCTTTTTAAGTATTCTTTGAAAAAGCTGTGGTGTAAAAAGAACATTTGCTAGGACAGTTATTATTAAACAGTGAAAAATTATTTGTATTTTTTAATATATTATGATGATTGGGGCACCTTCTTTATCTCTTAATTTAAATAGAATTCTATATGCCGGATATTCTGTCGAATGTCTGCAATCCAACCTTTTGGGAGACCTCTGCAAAAATAAATATAAGTGAAAAAGTAAATACACAATTTTAATCATTGAGCCTACGAGATACCACTATATCCATTCGCGTGTAGCATTGTGTAACAATGTGTATGTGTGAGTAGTGTTTGTTATAAGTGAACACATTTCTTAATCTTGTCTCATCTTGTCTTCATAAGGTTTTTGTATAATATTAATATAATAATAGTTGTAATAATAATAATAATAATAATAATAATAATAATAATAATAATAATAATAATAATAATATAATAATAATAATAATAATAATAATAATAATAATAATAATAATAATAATAATAATAATAATAATAACAATAATAATAATATTAAATATAATCACTTTATTAGAACAAAAAAATAAAAATGGTGATCACTTAATCAAAACAAAATATTATTATTATGTAATTACGTATATGATTATTCATGTTGTTTACTACTGGCTTATCCAGTCAAATAACATGACAACCCGAGGATTTTCCTTTCTGAGTGAAAAAACTGTGATAGTTAGAAAAAGACATTAATAAGACGCTTTTTAAGATATGTGTGCGTCATGTTTTTTAAATTAAATCCTTGACACCTTAGTGATCAAAATAAAATTTGTTAGGTTGATTAAAGTCTGCGTAGTCATTATATCAAAGGACATAAGGGTAAGGTTAAAGAAGAAGAGGTTTTCGACTTTGGAATAGTAGAGACTAGTTAAAGTCCAGTCATAGGTTTATGCAAGTTCTAGAGGATCGGAAAGCGTAAACACTTATTCCGATAACCAAAAAGATTTGTTTACCAAGCACAACAATTTATTCTGACGAGTGGCCTATCTATAGTCAGATTTCTGCAAACGGTTTCAAATATAAGACCATAAACCATTCAGAAACATTCGTTTATATATTTAACAATGCACACATACAGAATATCGAGTCATATGGGTGTAAATAAAAGCTGCATATTAAGAAGATGAAAGGTGTCTTCAAGATATATATTGAGGATATTATAAGGAGTATCTGGGTTTAGAGTAGTTTTAAGGCGAGGTCATCTTTAAACTACTTGATTTGAATATTGAATATGTGAATGAATGTATTAATTTTGGGTATAAAATGTAATTTTGTTTTTTTAATAATGTTAGGCTCGTAAGTGGGTATACGACTAACACACGATCTATTGATCTGACTCCAAAGATCTTTTAATGTCATATATATGAACACAACTCGCTTTCGATAATAAACTTTATTTATAAAATATATAAATACAAAATATGATTTATGTTGAACAGTTTCAAAAATATAAAACAGGTTACCCAAAAGTTGTCGCGATATACAGAAGCAATGATATCGGTTATACAAACCCAGAAGTGGTGGTATTAACGTTCCCTAGATACCTACTATCTGATATTTAAATGTTACAAACTATCAATGAAGTTTCCCTAGAAAACTGTTGCTGAGATTACCCAAACAATGATATTTTAAGCCTTGCTCAAAAATTTTACAATTAGTTTAATCGGTAGAATCGATAACTGATTTTTGTTTTGGGAAAATGGCTTTTAATGTGGTTTCTCTGGTTAGGTAAAGTAACGGTAAAACGCTAATTACTCATTTCGTAATTAGTTTTCCGTAAATGTTACTCTACGAGATTTAATTTGTTTTCCAGCTATAGGTAATTTTCACATATGCTGATCTACTCAATTGATCTCTCTTGCAAGCTGTTGCTATAATTTTTAATGTCCCTTTGTTGATAAAATGTGTTCTTTTATATTAAATTCTAATCTAATTTAATAACTGAAATTACTATATTTATTCATTAATATTTATTTATTACTATTTATAATTATTTGTATTTATTTATTACTATTCATATTATTTAAACTACTATTTATATTATTAATCTATTTATAGTGATTATTCTATACAATTGGTATTTTTGTTATTAGACCGTCTGTGCACGCCCCAAGCGAGCCCAGACCCAACCCTAACAATAATATGACACTAATTTTTTTATACTGGGGACTGGAGAGATATTACCGTTGATATATTATGGGGGATATAATACAGTTGATCCAAATGGATATCCCGAAAGGAAAGAAACATGATTTAGTCAACTTTCATAATTTTGCGTTCCTGTATATTTGTTCGATTAGTTAGAATTAATATGTAAGCAATTGGATACATCTTATTTGAAATTTTTTATCAGAATGCAAGCACAAATGAAATAAAGATTGACTGCATTATTGAGTCTTTGCAAATGAAGAAATCCAAATATTTCGAAGATTTTTGTGAAATTTTGGTTTTATCTGGTTATCCAATAATTGCAGAACTTTTGAATGGAACAAGTAACGTATCATTATTGCTATTATTATTATTATTATTATTATTATTATTATTATTATTATTATTATTATTATTATTATTATTATTATTATTATTATTATTATTATTATTATTATTATTATTATTATTATTATTATTATTATTATTATTATTATTATTATTATATTATTATTATTATTATTATTGAAAAAGTAAATAATGAGAATCAAAAATAGAACTTATATTTCAAATAAATATTTCCCGATCTATGCGTACCAACTGTAACATTCAACAAAAGGTAATTTCACGCTTAGTTGAGGTTCATGCACTGCACAAGCTTCTGATTTTTAGACTTGAACTACAAAAGACGTATCTGCCTTATATTCTTTTCCATAAATATTCACAACGGGGCGACCTAAAATCAAATAATTTATGAATGTGATAATGACATTAAAATTGAATTTACCCTGTGCATCGAGGGTCCCAAAAAATCTTGGATATCGTCCTGATTGAGAAGCCGATGTCAAAAGTGTCATCATGAGAAGTGCTGATAAAATCAATAATTTCATTGTTGATTGATTGGTGAAATGAATCGATATTCAATCAATCGATTGATTTTGAATTTATATATTGATTTTTGTAATTGAATGTGAAAATCCATTAAAATGTGCATTTATTCGAGAAACTGTTTTATTCTTTTGTAATCTAAATGAAATGAGAAAATATTTGTGAAAATGTAGTTTTAAAGCATTGACTGAAAAATATCTTTTAAACTGAAATTTAGCTTACATTTTTATTCTAAAACATTTATTTCTTCTTTCATATTAGTGTTGATTTATTTTACATATTTCTTCAGGATTTAACTGCTAGTCTGACTCCACGTGCTCTTGATCAATTAAAACAAATTCAACACAAATAACTTTTTTTATTATTACAGTTTACAATCTCTAGGATTAGATCAATACAACTCAACTAATAGTACTAGACGTAGTGACAGGGAACCACCTCAAATATATAGTTAAACATTTCCGATTTATTAATTTTTTCTCGTTTCAACTTATTTTTCTCGAACTTTATTATTTGAATCTTTTTGCTTTGTCTCTTTTACATTCAATTTTGACAATTATTTTCTTATACTTATTTTTACTATTTTATACTCATTAAGACTATAATATTTTAACCCTTAAATGCATTGTGATGGAAATTTTCATCGTACCAAATATTTAAATATAATTATTTATGATTAATGACAGCGATACATTTTTTTAGTCTGGCAATAAGATAAACAGTCTGTCTATGGATTCAATTGAAAATAAAAATAAAATCTATGTTTTTTGTCAATAATAATTGTGATAGCACGTGGTCAGTGATAATGCAATACAATAAATCATGCATTTAAGGGTTAAAGGGAATTAATTGATAAATTTGTTATATTCTTTATAATTGTAGTTAAGCCTTAGAATGTTTTTTAATATATTTAATATGTTTAATGACAAATTTAAAAATATTTCTTTTATTTATCTAAAACGTTTATTTGAGCAATGGTAAATAACTTGTGTATACGTATTATATAAAATGTGTTTGATATTAACCATTTTTCTTTAAGGCACAGAAGGTAATTTTTTTAATTTAAAAATGTGTAAAAATAAAATATTTTTTATATTTTATTATATCAGAAAATATTTTTAACTTCTTCACCATTTGATGGAATATTTTCAATTTCATTTTACTTATTTTTTATAATACAATAGATCAAAAAAATCTAATTTTACCAAAATTTATATATTCCCTAAAGGGTGTGCGAAAATTGTATTTAAAAAAAATTATTGATCTTTTGTTTGAATTGACGATAAGAGAAATAAGAATGAAAATTAATCACTGGCGAAAAGTCAAACGAGTTTACTAATATTATATTGCATCGAAAGTATATACCAAGTTAAGTAAAAAGTTATTCATGTTTTTAGTTATTTAAAGTTATTGTTTTACCAGATCATTTAGGCATAACATTTATATACAACATTTGGTATCATTATAAAGTCCTTGAAAAGGCAAATCTAACTACCTTTTAAAAGTTACACTTATAAAACTCCATTTAGTTATTTTGAAATATTAGACCTTCAAATAAATAACTTTTAATTTACTAAAAATATTTCAATTCAAGCGATTTTCATGACTTCAAAGTAAGACTACTTTATTGTCACTAAATTGTCTTACAAACTGCGATCCATCAAACTTATATATTTTTAACTTATTTCAAAATAAACTGGATAATATTTAAGCCAGAAACAGTACAAGGTCCACTAGGTCTTCGTAAAAATACCAATCCTGTAATCAATAAGAATGTAACCCAGTGTGAAGTACTATTGAAGTTTGTGTCAAATGGTACAAATGGTAATAGATTTAAGTCTTCTTCCAACATTTATTTATTAATTACAATTTTTAAATTCTCTCCTTTTTCTGATATTGTAAACAATGGAGGCTTGGCAATTATTAATATTGATGCAATTATTAGTCATAAATATAATTAGTTTAACTTAAGATACTTTTATATAATATAAATATGCAAATTTAACACATATAATTCTTTAAACTAACTGATTACTCTTATAATATTTAAATTTTATCAATTTTAAATAGGAGGTTTGAAGCTCCTTACAATGAATTTGAGGATTGTAGACAATAAAGTATATATCGTATAATTAGCGTATAAAACGTACAAAAGTATTTTAGACAAAACATTAAAATGAACATATAATCTTATTTATGAAGAAAACCGTTAATGCTTATCACAATGGTCTACAAAATGATTTTAAATATAAAGTAAACCTTACAGACTATAAAAAATGAAAAATAATTTCCAGTACTATGAAAAATTCATAATGTTCATATTTATTAAAAAGCTTGAAGACTATGAATCAGTATATATATATATATATATATAATTTTCAAGCTTTTTAATAAATACAATGAAAAAGAAATCAGTGGTGAAATTTGAAAAAAAAGTTCTTATAATAATAATGTTCATATATTTTATTTCGGGTTTTATTTTAGTGTCGTCTGACGTTTCATTAAATTTTAATGATATTTGGGAAGAAATACCAACTTTGAAGAAAACGTTAATTCAAAAAGAGAAAGACCTTCTGTTCAAATACATAAATAATAAAGTTAGTACAAAGTATTATGTTTTAAATTTGGCATGGAAAAATTATATCATAATTATTATGCTATAATTATTATGTTATAATTATTATGTGCTATAATTATATGCTATAATTATTATGTTATAATTATTATGTTAATTATTATGCTATAGTATATGTTATAATTTTATATAACAATAAATTTAAAATCAAAAATCAAAAAAAACTTTTTAATTTTACAGCAATTTATTTGAATTTTAAATGAAAAAAGTGGATTTTGTTTTAATAAGTATTATGGTAAAAATCTTTTAAGGGTTTCTGAAGGATATAATATTAGCACTTCATTTACGGTAAAAATTTCATAGCTATTGTTCTGAACTTCATCATACTGACTAATTCATTAAAATGAGGTTTTGTTAGCAAAATTAATTGAAAATATTTTTATTATTACAGAATTGATTTAATAAAATATTTCCTTTTGAAAAATTTGAAATTCGTTGAATTGACGGGATTTGTAAATCTATTGTTAACGTAAAAAGGCATTTAAAACATTCGTGAAAAAGTGTCACAAAAACCCTTTATAATTAAAGTGACCATTTTTATTCTTCGATAAAAAGTACAAAAGCAAAGGGTAACAAAAAGTCGACAATCCACTACTTTTATTAGTAGTATGTTTATAAAGACAAATCGATTAACTAAATGTAGTATATCATCAAAAAGTAAAACAAAACTAATTATTTTTTGATAAAAAAACTGCAACAAAAATCACTATACTAAAGTTATTTATAAATTAATATTAAAAGACTTATAATTTTATTTCAACGTCCCTACAACTCCATTACTTAGGTCACGTTTATGCCAATCGTACTTTAGGAAACTTAGGATTGGTTTCAAAATATGCCGGTTTGGCCTTTAGAAACGAACATTTCGATGCAAGTCTCATTAAAGTATGTGTTAACTTACATCACAGCTTCATCTGCGATTTTTCTGAGCTCCAGTTAATAATATTTGAGAACATACACTGAATCGACGCCCTTCTCTCAGGAAGACAAAAAATAAACTCACATAAAATCTCATAAATTTAAAATTTATTTTGACTTGACCCAGACTCTAGAATCAATTTGAACAATTCAACCTATCGATCTTCAATACCAATATTTTCAGGGTTGCAATCGGAAATTTTATCTCCTAGAAGTTCTACTTGTAACAGACTAACTTCATCGAATAATTGGTCCTCATTTAATGTCGAACCAAAGTAATCTTTAAAGGCCGAAATGAACACAAAACTTCATTCCGTAAAACTTGTTTTCTCGAATTTACCCATTCAACAAGTTTTAATCCATTTAAATTTGTACTCCAGTTCTCTAAATAAGTTACACAATTTCAATAAAATATCCTGACCTACGAGATGAATTCATCCAGTTAGTTTACACCACCCTCTATGCTTTCAAGTTTTTAAAGAGACTCTTACTTATAAAAATAACTTAAACATATTTAATGTGAAAGATAAAATATTATCATTGTCTCGTAAGTTAAAATTGATCAAAACAATTTAGGACTGCTTTCCAACACTTCATGACTTTTTGATAAAACTGAACAACCCCTCGAGCTAGAATTCAAACCGATATGAAAAATGAAAAAATATATAATTGAGTTCGAAATTCATTCACTCAAGTACAAGAAAAATCAGTCGAATTTCCTAATGCGGGTTTCAAAAAATTAATTCCAACGGCCAAATATTTGAAGAATATTCAAAAATTCCAAAATGTGCAAGTCGTAAATTATTATCATTTCCAGCTACCTATTTATGCGAGACAAGATTTTCACTGCATTAAGCCACTAAAAAAGTTTGCCAAAAACGGAAATTGTGCATTCGTCACACAAAAATTTATATTATATAATAGAAATTATCATTAATAAAAATAATTATTATTTATTCTTCTGATTAAACATTTTGTGTTAACTTTATAGAAGTGTATCCAGTTTTATAAAGTATTAGCCACAGAGCTACGGGTATGAATCGAATACATAAGAAAAAATGTATACTAACACGTTTATTATTATTTATTACAAATATTATTAAAACAAATTATAACATTAATTTGTTTGAGGAGTTTCTAAAAATAATAATTAATGTATAAGTAAGGATTGCAACATACAATCAAACATGCACAACATCATACCATTATTTTAATACAAATTACAAAAACGCCTCACATAAAGCATATACAATAATATTAATTTTTTTAATTATTGTTAAGAAACTGAGTCATACAAAAGTTCATTTTGTTGGTTTTACCATTTTTAATATTTTTTGTGGGTTCTATAAAGTTTTAAATATGATAAAAGGGTTCCACGACTAATAATAATAATAAAAAAGACTCGCGTCTAGTTTATTTTAACATTAGTTTCCGTTAAATTTACAATTACTTTTTTTCATTATTCTTATCATAAACTTTATTAGATAAATGGATTTGAGCAAGAACTAAATGAACAAATAAATAGTAAGATTTTATTCAATAATTTATATATTCTGAATTTTGTGATATTCAGAATATTTTAACAAACTTATTTACAGCAGTAATGCGTCATGAATACAACCTGTTAAAAGTTTATAATGAGCATTAAATTTCTAACCTAGTAGCTGAATTAAAGTTACACACAAATTTTTGGCACACCCTTTATCAAATGTTAATTAAACTGACATATCCTAATGATCACGGGAACAATTTTGTAAACGTTCATTTATTTACATACAACATGATGAATTTATACATTTTTCACTTTAATTGGTTTTATTCAGATTTATTTTATAATTAAAATAGTTATTTTTTGCATTATATCCAACATGAATTATTATCGTAATTTAATTAATTCGTTATGATGTATTATACTGATACAGATAAAAGAAGAAAATATTAAAAATCTTTTAAGTCAACCAAAAGAAATTCAAAGAAAAACTTCAGTAGCTCGGCTAGGCCAAGTTGAGCAGTCGTGGAAATTTCAGAGAGAAATAAAAAGCAAGGAAGTTGAAAAGGATCAGTTGAAAATACAAGTTAGTGAAACTAAATAATTTTGTATTTTTCCATTTATCATTTGAGAAAAGTTTCATAATTGTTACACATCTGTACTAAACATATAATTACGCAATAATGTTTAAAATCTGCAAAGCCTAAACTGGCCATTCATCCAAAATTTTGCGAAACCGTCCTGTACATTGGTTCACTTTACTGCACCATGAAATATCCCGTATTTTGAACAATATTCTTTTATTAACTTTACACTTTGTTTACTGTTCACTGATGACTAATAATAATTTTAAATGAAATTAAAATATGTAAATTCAACATGGTTGGGTGCAACTTGTATCAGATATATTATAAATGTTATTATCATGGTGTCAATTTGCCTTTATAACGAAAATAAATATTGCATCATAATATAATTTAACATAACGATAAAATTAATTAATCATTATTAACAATTTATTTAATATATATTTGACTAGCAACTGTTGAATTAATTTATTATTATATTTCTTTTTAAAATGATCGCAAAACAATTCTTGTATACTCACATTTTCACTGTGTCTTTACTACTTTATCTAAAATATCATTATTCTAAGTTTAGCATCATCACATAAGCCATACTTCGGATTAATGTTTCAAAATAATATCATAATGCTTTTATTATAGTGACAGTTAATAAGGGGGAAGTCTTGAAATATCATCTTTGCCACATATCGCTCAATCATATGAAACGCATTTTAGTGAATAAGATACAATCCAGAATTAATATTTTATTCATAACAAGATTTAATTTTTTTCTTTACTTCTGATTCTGCTTCTTGATCTGCATTTTGAATATTGAATATTTCTTTATTTTCCGTTATTTAAACAAACGTTTTTATATTCTATCTATATTTAAATAAATTAAACATTTAAATATGTAGACGTAAGGCTAAGGCACTACATGCATTATCTTCATTTTCTGCTTACTTAATTATGTTGAGTTCTGGAACTCTACTATATTCGGTTCTTTTAAAGTAATCATGTAGTTAACAAATAAGAATATTTATCATTAATTAAAATTTACAATCAAATAAACTTAGCATTCCAAAATAAAAAAACGTTCCAAGAAGATTCTTGGAACAAAAAGTAATGTTATTTACCTATGTAGATTTGTTATATGTTATGTATGTAGTTAATTTATGTAGTTAATTAAGGCCAATGTTATTTTTGCAAGCTAAATATTTGGTCAACTTAGACTAAAATCCGTTTTTTAAATAGTGATTTTTAACCAATCTACGGCAGTTAAAAAATGTAATAATTTTTTTACACATCAAGATAAATGGCAAATAACGAAAACAGTCTGCATTGAAAACAAATTATTATCAAAACAATTTTTAAAATATAAAAAATTAAAAATAAATTACGATTATTATTACTTATAGATATTAAATATTTTTCTAAATAAACTCTAAATTCTTTTTAATGTCATGTAATCAAAATAATAAATTATTCTAAAAAATAGACACAACGAACTAATTATTGATAAAAAAAGAAGATAAATATGTCATATATCATATAAATTACAGGTTTAGTTCGATTGGACTGTCATGCGCTAGTCGGATAGTGAATGATTGGTTGACGTGTACATTGAATGTTGAAATTGTCGAATAGCAGGTTCAAGTATGATTTATAATCCTTAGATGGATATGATGATTAACTGAACCATGATTTGTTTGTAATAATTATAATTTTATTTTATTCAAAAAACAAACACTAATAAAATTGTTTTTAAATTTATATTTCAAATAAATATTTCTCGATCTATGCGTACCAACTGTAACATTCAACAAAAGGTAATTTCACGCTTAGTTGAGGTTCATGCACTGCACAAGCTTCCGATTTTGATACTTGAACTACAAAAGACGTATCTGCCTTATATTCTTTTCCATAAATATTCACAACGGGGCGGCCTAAAATCAAATTATTTATGAATGTGATAATGAAATGAAAATTGAATTTACCCTGTGCATCGAGGGTCCCAAAAAATCTTGGATATCGTCCTGATTGAGAAGCCGATGTCAAAAGTGCCATCATGAGAAGTGCTGATAAAATCAATAATTTCATTGTTGATTGATTGGTGAAATGAATCGATATTCAATCAATCGATTGATTTTGAATTTATATTGATTTTTGTAATTGAATGTGAAAATCGATTGAAATGTGCAGTTAAAGTTCTTTTGTTATTTCGATGATATGAAAAAATATTCGAATATATATTTTAATAAGAATTATATAAGAATTTGAAACTAAATTTAAATGATGTTTTGTTATATCAATAATTCAAGGATATATAAATAATTATATATTACTTGCAATTTTATAATATTAAATTTTAAATACATCTCACCGACATTTTTCATATAATATTAAATTATTGATATAACAAAACATCATTTAAATTTAGTTTCAAATTCTTATATAATTCTTATTAAAATATATATTCGAATATTTTTTCATATCATCGAAATAACAAAAGAACTTTAACTGCACATTTCAATCGATTTTCACATTCAATTATAAAAATCAATATAAATTCAAAATCAATCGATTGATCGAATATCGATTCATTTCACCAATCTATCAACAATGAAATTATTGATTTTATCAGCACTTCTCATGATGACACTTTTGACATCGGCTTCTCAATCAGGACGATATCCAAGATTTTTTGGGACCCTCGATGCACAGGGTAAATTCAATTGTCATTTCATTATTACATTCAGAAATAATTTGATTTTAGGCCGCCCCGTTGTGAATATTTATGGAAAAGAATATAAGGCTGATACGTCTTTTGTAGTTCAAGTATCAAAATCGGAAGCTTGTGCAGTGCATGAACCTCAACTAAGCGTGAAATTACCTTTTGTTGAATGTTACAGTTGGTACGCATAGATCGGGAAATATTTATTTGAAATATAATTTTGAAGAATTATTTTTATCTTTAATTATTTGATTATTTTAAAAATCATTAAATATTTTCTTTACTATTCTTGACCAGTTTCATTTTTATTTTTTAAAAATAGTAAGATAAAATAAATTTTAAGGAAATTTTTCGGGTCCAAAACAACTGAAACTATGACAACGTCATAATTTAACAAACTGGACCCCTACACAATGTGTTAGGTTTGAATAACGGGGATACGACTAATACTATATAAATTCGTTCTTTATCTAAACAAATACCTGATTCCAAAAGGTATTGCAAATAAAACGGTGTTGCGTGTAAATTATTTAATAACTAAACAAATATGGTAACAATATGCTTTATAATAATTTACTTAACAAATAACAGCTGCAAAATACGCAATATAAAATACGCAATGTAAAATATACGCAATATAGAAAGGTATTGCAAAGAAACCAAAGCTGATACTAACAATTAGCAGCAACTCCATGTAGCGTGTCAAAATAAAGATATTTGGGATGTCTCCAAATTTACACGATCATATCAACCCAGAAATAATGATTATATATAATTTTTAACTTTAATGATCTAAAAAATTTAATAACTACTTTTGATTTTAATTCAACAAGTTCATAAATTTATTGCCCTCTGACACCAATTCTTAGGACCATCCAAAGTCACGCCCCAAAGAAGAACCATTCATAAATTTATACAACTGTTTATTATTATTACATTTATTAGAACAGTCAACGTTTGATAATTAGAATGTTTTGCGAATGTAAAAACTTATAACCATCTTTAATTAATAACAATTCAAATTACCTAAAAAGGAAAAACGGTTAACTATAAAAATTTATTTGTATTCAAAAATCTTTCTTATTCAGGTTCCAATTTATGAATTCTTTATCTGCAATTCTTTATCTACTGCCAACAATTCATTTCTAAAAGACATCCGTTTTACTATAGACATATTTCCTGTTAAAACAAAAAAGGTTACCTCTTATAAGTCTATTCGGTTGAAGTGTCTAGTGAACCGTGTTATTTCGTATTAAATTTAATTATAGTTTTTATAATAAAATATTTTAAAATTTAATTTAATATTTTAGAAAAGAGATTCTTAAAATTTTTATATTTTTAGTTAACCGCAATTGAAACAAAATTGATAGAAAAGCAAGAGGAACTTAACTTACTAATTGAGGAACATAAAAAGCGAAAACAACAACAGGAAGAGGAATTGGTAATAGCTGCCAAATTTAATACAGCCAACGACAAAGAAATTCAAAGAATAGAGCGCTCACTCAATCTGTTTAAAAATATGGTTACTAAAATGTCTTCAACGATCCGAACCATTTTACAGAATTCATCGGATTCGCATTCTCTTTTAATTCGAGAATCATCAGAATCTCATGTAAAAAATTCGACATAGATAAACAGTTGGAGATCTTTCAAAATTTATTTGAAACTATGACCAACTTGTATCATAACCTTGTCGAAGAAATGAAGATTTTTGAAAATTTGAAAATCGAAATCCAATCAGTAAAACAAAGATTTCAAATAAATTCCACCAATGACCCAACAGCAAATTTGACAACAGTGATGGGAAATTACGAAATTGCCATTAATAATAAAATTGGTCAACTTTATGAGCAGATAGAAATGCAAGAAAATTTCATTTTTGGTGTTTTATCGCCGGAAAATGTCCCGGAAAAATATAAACACATAAAAATAGAATCAAATGAAAGAAATGAACTTATGGACATAATAAATGAATTGAAAAAGAAAGTTCATCACCTGGAGTCAGTGGTCACCATTAAAGATAAAGAATTGGAAAATCTTTCACATCAGAAATACAAAAGTAATACAATTATTGAAATTATTCAGGAAGAAACAGATGAGACGAATCAAAGAGTGGGAAATGATATTTCCTCTACAAGAAAAGAAAGAAAACCTAATTTTCAAAGGGTTCTTCCCAATATTCCTTATAGTTATTCATCAAATCATACAAAAAGAGTATCAAATAATAATTTGAATCTAAAATCTAAAAAGACAAACTTTTTGAAAACTAATGTTGTCAGTTTTATATGAATTTTATTTTTGAGATTAAAATGTTTTGACAAGATTTTGCAATTTTGTGAGAATATAAATTTATTTTATCGCTTTGTTTTGTCTTGGAAGTTTTCACTTAGATGTTAATGGAAGGCCTAGTTATTAGGTATCTTTTATTTTATTCCTCTCGAGTATCGTGTTGACTGTAGCGGACTTCTGATTTGATTAACCTTTGATTAATTAATTTTTCTGTACATGTCAATCTGAAGCTTTTTTGAGACCCTTAAAATATTTTTTCAAAGATATGTGGCTTAAAATATTTTATTAAATATTTTTTATTAAATAGTGAGGGGGTAATGCCAATATAAAGCACTATAGTGAAGGGAAGGGTAGTGTAAATTTGAAACACTATAGTGAGGGGGTTATGTCAATTTGAAGCAATATAGTGGCCCATGGGATATTTGTCTTGTAAAAGATTAATTAAATTTAAATTAATTAAAAATTTAAATTAATATACTTTATACTTTTAAAATTAATATTTATTTATTCATTTTTATACTTATATTTAATAATATGTAAATTTTAAGGTTTTTAAATATTATCTGAACTTTATCATTTAAAAATAAATTTTAATGTTTCATTCGAGAAATGATACTTAGGATTTTTTCATTGAAAAATAATTTTTAATTTTAATCGAAAGAAAATTAATTAAGTCAAATGTCTGATGGGTCATACTTCTACTATTACACTGCTAACAGAATAAATAGTTCAACTGAGCTTATCAATTATTATGTTTGGTGCCAAGACTTTGCACAATTAAAAATAATATTCACTTTCTATAATTAATCTCAGAATATTTTCAGAACTTCATTTCACTAATTGACTTCTTTTTCTTTCAATAAATTTCCCCTTTACCTAATCTAGTTTTCTTAATTCCTCCTGAGGTTAAAAGCCAGTATTTTACAATTTTCACTTCCTTTACGTAATGAAATAATACTTACCGGAGTTTACCGAAAGTAAGACCCCCTTAAAGTAAGACATGGTCTTGCTTTCAGAGTTGAAATTATTAAATTAATTTTTTTGAAATTTTTAAGCTTGTGTAATTTTTTCAATAAAAATCGATATAATATTTAAATTTTTAAAAAATTCAACCTTATTATGAGTAGCCACAGAAAATCCTATAATATTACATTTAAACTTGAAACAATTGAAAGATTAAGAATCAATGGCGGGAATATGACAAAAACCGCAGATGAAACCGGAGTAACCTGCAAAATGATTCGGGGCTGGGTTTTCAAAAAGGATCTTTTTTTGATTGTAGTAGTAAACGCGACTCTTTCAAAATTGGATGCGGGAGAAAGCCACTTTATCCGCTTTTAGAAGAGCAATTATATAATTACACACCAATAAAAATAGATATGGTTGATAGCAGGGCGGTTTCTTTCAACGGAGAAAAAATACCGAAGTAAATACAACAGGCCATTCAAAATCAAGATTGACTGTTGTGTTTTGCATTTCCAAAGGAAGTAAAATGGCTAAAGGAATGGTCATTTTAAAGGGATTAAAGAAAGTACCCAAAGCTCGTATTCCAAATAATTAATTTTTCTTGCCACCTGGTGGTTTTGAGCAGAATGAAGCAATTGAGATTGAAAAATATAATCAAAAACTTAGAACTATTTTGTTAACTAATGAAGAATTGATTTTAAGTGAAGATTCGAAAGAAATTTGTGATTTATCAAGCAGTTCTCATGAATAAATTCTGAATCATTATTTTTTTTTATTTTTATTATTTAATCTAATTCTCCGGTAGAGATAAGTCTTACTTTCGAATTTTTAATTTTTTCTTAAAAACCTCATTTTTTCGAAAGTAATACCAGGTCTTGCTTTTGGTAAATTCCGGTAATTATTTACTTTAAAACCAACTTGACTGTCCTTGGACAACCTCAATGCGGTCATAGAGCCCAACGTGATTATCAACGCTGTCATATAAGTAGATAAACAAAGTTATGGTAAATCGTGTTTAAATTTCAGGATCATTGAAAGATTTGTTAAGGTGTGACTAAATAACTTTCAGAACTACACTTAAAAATATAGTACCCTGTGTGCATTTAATAATAATTCGGTTACTTTTATTGCCATATTAATTGCATTTAAATGTTTATTATAAAGAAAATGCCTTCATTTTATAACAACAAATAAAAAGTAAACACTAATTTTGACCAGCTACGTTTATATTATTTCGTTGGATTAAAAATAGGCTTCAGACCTAGATGAAGTATTTTGTTTATACGCATCAGAAACACACTGCAGTGAAAGTGCAACAAGTTCAACCAAAATCTAAAAACAAAGAAAAACAACAAATAAATAACAAGCCTGAAAAATAAACTAAAACAATAGCAAGTGCATCAATTATAACATGAAAATAAATAAAAATATAACAAAAAGATCATAAGGTGAAAGAAATTTAAAAATCGAAATGGGAATAAGAAAAAGTAAAGTGAAATGAAAATATTAAAAA
Source organism: Schmidtea polychroa (assembly GCA_959609185.1). Lineage (NCBI taxonomy): Eukaryota > Metazoa > Platyhelminthes > Tricladida > Dugesiidae > Schmidtea > Schmidtea polychroa. The sequence continues at coordinate 136,815 of CAUHTR010007232.1, read as the reverse complement.
AAAATAATGAGATTTAATAAAAAATATAATCCATAGTAAAAAATGAATTTTAAGTATAAAAAATTAATGACATCAACATGGCAAATAAAAATTATACAATAAAAGAAAATTAAATGAAAATAATCTAAAACAACAAAAAAAATAAAAATTCCCAAATTAATTTATTAATAAAAAATTAACAAAATAATAATTAATATAATAAAAAATTAAAGTAATTAATTAAAACTTTTTGTTACATTAATTAGACGCACATTGAGATACACAAACAAACCAGGTATACATAACGATGCGCAAAACACAAAATGCTAGTGCTAATGTACATTATATGCTCCTGTCATTTTGAAGAAAACTTATCATCATCAATAGAAAACACCTTTGATTATAGTTCATAAATTTTATGTTGTCTAAATTTTTTAAATGAAAATAGACCTATAAAGTGTAAGAGATAGGAATCTGACCTTCAGCCGGTAGTCCATGGACCTATGGTATACAGGAGACTTATCAATTCCCGACGGAAGCTCACCTTTTGCCGATATCCACTCATCTGACACTTCGACGTCATTATATAGCAATGGACGACAGGTTTTTTCGTAGTCGTCATAGAACTACTAACTCAGCCATTTATACAGATTAAATTTGTGAGATTTTTATAATACTTTTGAATATACATATTAGAAGAAGTAGTAAGTACAAAATTATTTTGATTGCGCGAATGCCACCACTCGCACGTTAGACATGAATCTCGTAACTGTAAATAAAATATGCCTAATAACCAATATGCCTAATAATAAAAAAGTAATCAAACATAAAATCAAAATTATCTATAATATTTTTAAATTTATTACTTTCAAATAAATATGTAGTTTAAATTACAATTATAGTTTATCGGATTATGTATTAAATATACACAATTTATTTTGAAAAATAAAGTTGAATTTTCAACGTTATCACATTGTTTTAATAATTAAGGGTAACACAAGGCTGAAATAATTTATTAATATTAATATTTATTTGCTAATTATTGTTTATTGAATTATTTATAACGAATGATTTTTATTCCAAAATATGGATAAAGTAAACGATAATAACAATAAAAGTTATGGGGATGAAATCGGATCTGTTATTGAGACATTAAAAAATGATGTAAGATTATTTATATCAAATTTATATTTCAATTCCTACATATTCCAGATAGCAATATTAAAAAACAAGTTATCTAGTAAAAATGAAGCATTGATCATAATTCATCGAGAACTGGATAAATATCAATTAGAAAGAGACCAATTTAAATTAATGGCCGAACAAGTAAATTTTTAGATAATTAAATTTTCACACTAAAAGTTTTAGGTGCAACATAGGTATCAAGATTTAAGAAAATCATTGCTTTCAGGTGCACATAAAATTGAAATGATAGACGAAAAGCACGCTAAATTAACAACACAACAGGTTATTAAAATGTAATATATTCAGCAAGCAATTAAAAGTAATTCTAAATTTAAAAGAAATTTTTCCAAATGAATATTATTTATCGTATTTTTAAATGTTGTAATTTGTAAATAATTATAAAGAAAACTATTTAAATAAAAACTTTAACATGTAATAAATGTCAACTTATATTGTTTTATAGAAATATTACTATGTTTGCAATTTCAATTATTTTACTATTAATAACTATTTGAATGTGTCTTCCTTCCAGCTGATATCACTTTTGCACGAAAGTAGAGAAGCAAATAAAGTGTTACAATTTGAATTAGAAGAGAAAAAACGTAAATTATCCGAATATCAAGGAGATATCAAGTTGCTGCGTGAACAACTCACGAGGAAAAATATTGGAGTTGTTGAAGATAGTGGAATTTCTATCAGGAATTTTCCTCAGCATGAAAGAGTGGCTTTGGTGGGTAGAATAGAGGAAATGACAGATAAAGTAACATTCATTTCGTTGATATGGAATTATAAATTGTGTCAGTTAAATCGTTTACCTTCACTATTGATCTTTTACCCATTTCCTTTATTTCCCTTCTCAGTCTCATTTTGTTTTATATTTATCACAGATTTATGTTTTGGAACCCTTTTCAAATTGTTTTTTTGATTTTTTTAAATCTATCATATTAAACGCATCAAAAACAAATCAAGGGACATTGGGAAACGGGCCCATAAATTAACCCCATCGTAACTTTTACAGGACTGGGCTTACGAATTCCCTACAAATAATGTTAACACTGAAACCGCATTTTATCAACATTCAACTCACAACTACTTCTGTTTAATCTTTTCTAAGTAAATAAATTATAATCCAATGAAAGTAATTTAAAATATAAATTATCAAATAATAGTATTTTCGTTTTTATTAGCGTTAATAAATGAAATAGTTGAAAAATACTTGGATAAAGGCCATTCTGAAAATTCGTGCTAAAAATATAATATAAAATATTGAGAAATAGTCTGAAAAAGAAATGAAGATAAAGGAGATGTTGTGTTTATTTTATGTTTACCATATTTATCCAAAATTTCATTCATATATATATATATATATATATATATATATATATATATATATATATATATATATATATATATATATATATATATATTCGTCTAAAACAAATCAAAAGAATTTCCTTGTAATTAGTCGTATCACACGCTCTATTTTCACACAACCATTGTTTATCAAACCATTTAACGAGTCCAATAACTTGAGATTGAGCCATGATTGAATTGGAAACATTGGATATTGTTCAACACTTTGGCGAATAAACATTTGAGAAATTGAATTAATGTCCATTAGAAATTTTCCATTAATAATTTACAACGATCTTGTTGAGCCACAATCACATGGACAAGTTTCACTGCTGAGAAGACATCTCTTCGCGCAACAGACACAAAACGCTTGTCTATAACTTTCAAATATTACCTTCGCTATATTGCTCATTGAAATACGACATTTCAAACATTCATTATCTTCCATATTTCAAATTTCAGAATACAAATCAAAATTATAAATCAAATCTAAATCCAAATTTGCAATTCGCTTAAAATTCCACTGTATTTTTCCACTTCTTAAATGTCTTTTAACGACTGCTGTTCCCATTTTCTTGTATGTTCTCTTTGTTTCTTGATGTTTTCCCTTATTATCCCTGGTGTCTTTACTCTTTAGCTCTCCAGTTATTTCTTATTTCTCTTCCATTTATAGTTATGTAATATTTAAAAATAATTTTCAGACACTCTAATCACTAGTTATTAATTCTAGTTATCCGCTTTAAACTCAGTCTAAAACCAAGGAGGCACTATATGATATTTTCTTTATCCATATGATTATGTATACAAATAAAGATTTTGTTGTTTAATTATTACGCAATAAAATAATTAAAAAATAATGTTCTATTTTTTAACTTATTTGAATACTTAGGAAGTTGTCAGTATTTTTAAAATGTCCAATCAGATGGCTATTCAGAGATAATTATAATTTATAAAGACATACGAAATGTGTTTTATATTTTATTGATTTGGTTAAGGTTTCAAATTTAATAAAATCAATATTTTTGTGTTAATTGTGCGAATCAGTATATTAAGTTAAAAGTAGTCAGGATAGCTGATAAATAAATAAACATCATATAAATTTTATTGGCAATTGAGTTATCTGGGGATAAAATCTGTAAATAATTTGAGGATTTTAAAGAATATTTTTCGGTGGAAATATTTGAATGTTATTATCTGGGTTTGAATAAATTTTCTTTTATTGATGGAAATATATACATTTGTCCTTATATGATGTCGAATTATTATATAACTGTTAGATTTTATATATTGAAATGATATATTTTTTATGATTTAAAATAATATAAATAATTGTTTATTATTATAATATTAACGAGGTAAACAGTACAGTGATTATTTTTCATTTTTAGTAAAAATACATTTGGAAGGTACTTGATCGATATTAGTGGAATTATTTGAGAATGCAAACAAATTTATAAAGCAAAAAAATTATTATTTCTAAATTTTTGATTTGGTTATTGATTTAAAATTTTGATTAGGAAAATAAAGAATTTTTTGACTGAAAGGAAATTTTAATCTGGAATTGAATTTTGCGAGTTTTTTAGGGCAGATTTTCAGATTTTATATGAATTTTAAAATAAATAGAATATTTTATCTCGTCTTAATGTTTATACATACAAAGGTATGTCATTAAAAAATTTTATATTCTTCACATTTGACTTGTTTTTATTTATAATTTCATTTATCTTCGATGTTTTGTTTTCTATTTCGTGTCCCACGTCCTACTGGAGGGGGCAATCGAAAATGAGCAGTTTTCATTAAAATTATTTTGTACTTCAATTTCAGTTCTCAATTATATGATTTTAAAATATTACTTTAAAAGGTTATTTTCTTACAATATCCTAATGATTTACTAAAACCTAAGTAATATGTCCTGAACAAGTTGTCATATAGGTTTCATTCAGAGAATAATTTGGTTTATGAATATTAAATATTATGTACTATATTTTAAAAGAAATTAAGATAAACATAATTGCACATTATTTATGTCAACACTCGCTAAACAATTGTATTTGCGTTGAATGGAAATTAACTAAATTGTAAATAACAGATTAAATGTGAAGAAATTAAACATTTTTTAATTATAGTTACATGATACATACCTTCCTCAAAAACATGTGTTAACTAAAATATTGTATCTATTGAAAAAAAATCCACAAATTTATTATTAAAATGAAAAATAGCGCAATAAATTTAATAAAATAAAAATAAAACTTATAAACGTATAGGAATAGCTAAATGTAATTGTGAAGTGTTTTCAGCTGAGAATTAAATATTTCGATGATTTATTAAAATAATTTTAAATGATAAATAATTGGCTATTTAAAATTACTTTTAAAAACATTTTTAAATTGAAATTTTTAAATTAAAAAATTAGACAAACTTTTATTAGTAAATCATTTTTAAATAAATATATTTTAAATATCGAAATTTTAATAAATGGTTTTTGAAATATTTTATTCAACGCTGAAAATTTGTTTGGAAATTATACAATATTTCATTAAATAAATATTTGGAATTATGTTGTTAACTTTTGAACCGAATTTAAAAAATAATTTAGAAGATGTGTTAGCAGCTTCTAATAGTAATAGCACTTAAATATATTTTGAAAATGGAATTACTTAAAATTTGTGTTATACAGAAAATAAATGAAATTAAAAAAACAGATCGAAAGAGAAGAAAAAAATTAATTATTTTACTTTTAAAAGGTAATAGTTAATTTTTAATTGCTGCTATTTTTTGACAATAAAATGTAAAATAACTTTCACGAGGTGGCCGGACAAAATGTCACGGACAAAATGTTATGTGAACAAAATGTCATTGGACAAAATGTCGCTGCCAAAATGTCGTGGACAAAATGTCGTGGACAAAATGTCGTGGACAAAATGTCGTGGACAAAGTGTCGTGGACAAAATGTCGTGGACAAAATGTCATAGGACAAAATGTCATAGGACAAAATGTCATAGGACAAAATGTCACGGACAAAATGTCACGGACAAAATGTCATTGGACAAAATATCATTGGACAAAATGTCGTAGTATAAATGTTGTTGATAATATACCATTGCGACATGTTGAGTGTGATCAGTACCTTTGAGACCAATACCCATAGGGGAACAAAATATTTTGTCGGATAAACTCTGAGTATGTATATTTTGTCCACGACATTTTGTCCATGACATTTTGTCCACGACATTTTGGCCACTACAATTTTGTCCACATAACATTTTGTCCGTGACATTTTGTCCGGCCACCTCGTGAAAGTTATTTTACATTTTATTGTCAAAAAATAGCAGCAATTTTGTCCTAGAACCCTTTCACGGCTCAAAATATTTGCGATGTTAAATTTGTGATCAAATTTTGCTGATGTTCCGGTGGATTTTTACAAATACCGTACTCAATCGTTGTTGAAAACTATTATGGAGATCTCGGTCATTATCTGTCAATAATTTGAACTAGCGTTGAAAATTGACAACTTATTCTTTAACAAGATCATACATACAAAAATATTAGTCTAATTGAATAAATCTACATACAGTTAAGAATCTCTTCATTTTAAATATTTTCTTTGGAATCTGATATCTTAAGGATAACATTAATCATTTCATTCTCGATAAAAACTTATCTTAGATGACTTATTTCTTGAAATTGTAAATAAAAATATACTTTTTCCTGCAAAATTTAATTCAATTTGAAAAATGAATTTTTTTGGATCGTGTTAAATTAAATCGAGTAAATAACAAAGTTTTTTGGATAGCATAAAATCAAACTCAGATAAAAATGTTCGTATTGAAATTGAATTTCATAATTTAATTATGGGTTCATAAGAAATTATTTATATATTGTTAATAAGTACAAACAACTACGGCGTGATCTAGAGCAATGCTTAGATGAGAAAGAAGAATTGGTTACTGAACGTGATGTTTACAAAACTAAGTATGAAAAATTAAATACAGAAATAAACTATATATTAAAAGGAGAATCAAAAGATATGATTGATGTTGATGCATTAATTTTAGAAAACAAGTAATTTTGTTTGTCTTTGAAATATAGCTAGAGTATACGATGAATTTGCTTATATTAAGACTTCTTAAAGATCAAGTTACTTCGATGGAAATCGAAAGATCAGAAGCAGTTGCTACAATGTCTAAGTATAGAGTAAGATTTTTAATTTATAATAAATTAATGAAACAGAATTTTATATAAAAACCTTACTTGTAATTAAAATTACTTATTACAAATTCCATAGATAAAATTTTCATCAAAAATTATATATTTAATATAAATAGTTTTCGCTCTAAACCAGTCAACTTTTATTTTTAATTAATTATTTTTTCATTTATTCATTCATTATTTAGCCAAAAAAATAATATTACAATATATTACAGATGTGTTTACTGTTAGTTATTGAGAACACTTAAATATTACCCACATATTTATGGTTTTAGTGGAGCCCACGTTAGTTTTGATTTTTTCTCATTTCTGCTTAAGATTTGAGTACAATATATATTACTGATTTTAAATTTAAATGTACAAACATTTCGTAAAAGTTTGATATATTCATTTGATCTATAGCCTTATTAATATTAATACGAAATTTATTGAATTAAAGAAAAGATAAAAGGTGAAATCTATAGATAAATGTAGTGTGTTGTTATTTTTATAATTATTATTTTCCATGAAATTGTAATTACAATTTGTCGTATATTGTCCTTTTTATTATCGTTATCTATATAGTTTAATTCTGTATAGTAAATTATTACTGTAGAGAATTACGAAAAATCAATCACAAATTAAAAATTAAAATTGGAAACTAAAATTTAAAAAAAATACAAAATACAAACTTTAAGAAGATCCCATTTATGATTGCCTATTATGGTATGTTAATCGTTTTCTTTATTATTTAAATAAAAGTATTGTACATTTATTATTTTTATCTTTTTATTAGTGTTAATACACATAATCATCCCAGCTGTCCCGAAACAATTATTGAACACAACAGCTACAACAAATCCCAAAATTTAATCGTAGTAAATTTTAATATAACATATCATTACCCCAACAATAAAAATTGCTTATTTTAATTTTGGTTACATAATTCTGTAATTTATAAAGATGAAGCTATTGCTTTTCATCTATAGTAAAAGCTCAAAGAGGTGTGTAAAGAATAAAAATTGATATCTACGCGGATAGAGCGACATGTTTGTTTACATATAGCTTGGAACTAGAGGAATTTTACAGGTTTCTGGGTTTTTACGCTTACTGAAAAGACAAAAATACATATTGATGATATTCAAGTATGTTGTTGATAATTGTAAGCGTTACACGAGGAAGGTTTTGTACGATCCGAAGATATTCCACTATGAAGATTACAGAATTGGGTTTAGTTCAGTTTGCAAGTGTTAAGTACAAAGAATTAGAATTATAATAGAATCGGTTGAATTACAAACCAACAAAGTGTTGAAAGTTATAAATGTAATGGACGAATTTAAAAATTTTAATTTAAAATTTTAATTAGAATTTTTTTTATTAAATTCTAACTTACGAAATATTTACTTTTAAATTCAGCGAAAGACAAAATATTTTTAAAACTTTTTATTTTCATGTTCAGAATATGATCGACAAGAAAAAATCGAGGTCATCTGTATCTAATATTGATACGAGTTCCATTACGACATCTTCAAATCATGGTGGGTCATTGATTTTATTATCTTAAAGCCATTTTAGTAAATAGACAATGAATATCGGTAAAAAGTAAGTATAACGCATGTAGAATAAGAAAATAATGTAGGTTAGCACTCGGATTCACATTTTATGGATAGTTAAGTGTATAATTAAAAGACTTGTAGTGTGATATAAAGGATTTGTAAATAGAAAAAAAGAAAAACTTAAAAATCTTTATTCTTGTTAATTTTCAACATATCCACCATCATTTTCAGTTATCCTATCTTGCAGACAAATACTAAATAAAAATTTTAATTACCAAGAAACTAGATAAATAAAGCTTTTTAATCACATACTTACAATGTCACAAGTATTTTTTAATTGCACACGATTTTATTGACTATCAATATACCGACCAAATTATTAAATACAGGAAAACCTTTAAATAGACGTCTATTTTATTCATTTGTAATAATTACTTACAATTTTACATTTTTACATTACGATGAGATAGATTTGGCGCATATAAAGTCATTGGTGAGTCAAATCATATTAGCATTAAACTTCTACTTAAATCATCAACCAAAATTCATGTTTTTTCTCTTGTATCAAGAAACTTTGATATTGTAGTATTTATATTGTGAGAGGAAGTCTGAATAATGAAAGTTTAAAATTTTAAATTCTAAAAAATTTTCATTTTATTTTTATAAAATGTTATATGTAAATTAAGGATTGTTGGCATGAAATGTTAAATTTTGATATTTTTATTGATAAATTTTGGTTTATTAATTTAAATATTTTATGAATGTTGATGTAAATTCAAAAATTGAAATTAAGCTTAAAAAATAGGCGTGAAAATACTATGGATGAAATATATTTTTTAATACTTGGATTTAATTAATTATCAATTTTAACCATAAAAAGCACAACAGAGCGTGTCAGTCTCTATTTGCATTCTTTTATATATATATATATATATATATTTTGAATTATCTTTTTTATTTTTATATAAATAAAGTAATTTTTGTTCTATAATAAATTATTTGAGTCTAATTATTATCAAAATACAAAGAAATATGTCATAGAGACTCAGAGGCACTGTTGTTCGCTAACGCTTGTAAAATAGTTGTGCTTTTTAGGGTTAAAATGAACTGAAATGTAATTAAATTGCAACTAACATACATTTTTATTGATTTGTACCTATTCTTAAACAGATAAAGTTTAATATATTATTGAATATTCTCATTGATATTATGAACAGGACTCCTTTCAAATATAATACACATATTTCATTTCCAATCAAAACTTCATTACATTTATAATTCAACACTTGTTAGAATAATTTTCAATAATTTTCAAATTCCTTCCAGATTTAGGAGTTCAGTCTTTAATAGCTGAATCTACCAATATGGTTTCCATGACACCACAAGCAGCTTCTGATCTGCAGATTCTCACTAGAGGTCTATTAGACACTATTAATGATAAAAATCTGGCCCTATCTCATCAAAGAAAAGCAAACAAGTTTGTATTTTTTGTTATTTACATGGTTATACTTTATAAAAATTGAACAATTTTTCACCTGTTATTTATAGTATCTAATTACAATAATCATTTTTACAATGCTTTTATTGGTCTGGGGTTTCAGATTATTAGTGTGACATGGATTGAACACACTACTAATATTCTTGTATATTTGAATTACTGACATGTGTAATCCAGGTTTCTATTGTTTTTCAATTTCACAATATTTTACAAAGTATGTCTACTTTGTTAAATAATTGATTTATATTATATTATTAATATTATTCACAAATCTGAATAAAACATCAAACAAAAAGGATTGAAAATACGTATTACCATATTACCTTTACCACATACCTTTTTCACAAGTAAGTCTAATGTTTTAATCATTAAAATTTAATCGAATTTGAATCGAAACTATTTGTAAATGATTCAGCTTACTTTTGGAAATTTAAATTCTTTAAATTTGTGCAAAAATGGTATTCTGACAAAATTGGTTTTCTTATTATAAAATTTAAATAATATTCGAAAACTATCAGGAACTTTGACAAAAGAAATAAATGGTAATTGGAGTAATACATCTACAATTGAAGAAGGGTAGATGTGGTTTCTTCAAAATCTAATATTAAAAGACAAGTCACTTATGGACAGATCAAAAAAGAAGTACGATGAAAGTTGTTCATATTTCGAATTTACATCTATTGGAAGTTTAGGTACACCTGGTGTGTTTTATGGTATTTACTTAATAAACAAATAAATAAAAAGTATTCCGTTGACATTTCAAGATTAACAAAAATTCCATCACAGGAAAAATTTGGGAAACCCTAATATATTAAATGGTTTAAAAATTTAGATAAAATCTTTAAAATTCAGAGTGATTCAAATGTAGCTACCGAATTTTTATTGAAATTCAGTCAAATTCGTCTAATAGCAAAACTTACCTAATATCAAGTTTTTACGAAGCACCGACAAAATGACGATCTAATACACAAACAAGTTTACCTAATAGTATGCCTCATAATACCAAGATTTGCTTTATACTAATGACTTCCCAAATACCAATATAATAAATTGATTCGTTTATTATCAAGATTAAGTAGGTATGTGTACCCTTCATTTTCACTTACCATCTTACACATACACAATAGACGTTATTAATCCACATGCTCATAATCTCTGTTTTCTTTTTAAGTAGCATCAACAGGACACATTTAGAACCATTGACTAGGATGTTGTAATTATTCCAATTGTAATTATGTATGTATGTGTGGGTGTTGAGGGATATTCAACTGATTGACCCTAGCTCCTTAGTATAGTATTGATTTTGAATATAATATGACTACTAAACGGCCATCAAATGACCTCTACATTAGAAGTATGAGATGGTGAAACTTCTGTAAAGTGGATAGATGCAGAATCAAGCGAAAGACAAATTTGATTTAAATGAGTTGACAGTCTCAAGATTAAATAAGCAGCAGGTGGAAATTGTGACACAATTTGAGCAAGAGAAGTTGAACACCACAGTTATACGCAATCACTATTCGCTGGGTTAAATAAAACACTGAAAAATTCTACTGTATTTAAATTATTTTTTATTGCACATGTATGCTATACAAATTATAGCTTGTTTAGATATTAAATATATATGGCGGGTAATTTAAAATATTAGTATTATGTCAAAATAAAAATATCCTAAAATTGTCCGCGAAAATTTGAGAGATATTGGATTTCATTTCAAAAACATATTGTGGCAATAATGAAACTCTTAAAATGCATGTCTTCCAAAAATGGAGATTAAGTATTTGAACATTGCTGCCAGAAGAGGGAAAAGGCAATTCCAGTCTTGAAAAAATGTTTTCACGGGTAATGTGAAATTGTCATGAGTTATTATCTATTCGTTATTCAGGAGCAATACTTCGATATATTAAGTTTCTTAACATAGTCTGTCACATACTTGATGTAAATCAAAAGTCTTTCGACTTTTACAAAAATAAAATAAAATCCATGAAATTTAAACACAAAACCATGAATATCTTTAGGTAAACATTATTGAATTTGTTTTACCCAGTGAACGTCTATTGACATTGTTCACGGTGTGTTCCAGCAAGTTCAATTTCACTGCTTTAGCCGTTTTTTGCTTTTGAGAAAGGCAGAAAAGAAGGACATCATTTATCTGTTTCAAGAATTATATGTAAATGAAGCACCTCGCAAGGCAACTATTTATAATTGGATCAGAGCTTTCCTCTGACAGAACTCAGCAAATTAGTGAGAAATTCGAAAAATTGAAGATTATTGTGAAAGAAGAGACGAATTACCCACAGTAAACTATCAACTAGACTTAATGTAAGCAAGAAGACTGTTTAATATGCTGGAAGGCATTGGAATCAGAAAATCATGCAGCCGATTCATTCCATGTTTCTTGACATCAGAGATGTGAAAAAAACGAATGAAACATTTCAAGAAAATCTGGCTCTTTATGCAGACTTTTTGAAGAATATTATAATGAAAGATGAGGCGTCATTGAGTCTTTATATTCCATACCGTAACCATGAGTCTCGTGAATGGATGTTTCCAGAGAAAAAGCAACCAAAGTACTTCGTTCCGTTAGATTTCGCTAAAACTTTTTCATGTTCAGTGTGTTTTTAAATGTAAAAGCCGTGATCAAGACCGATTTTACTCCGGGAATCATCGACTCTTACTACTACTGTGCACTGGTTAGTGATAGGAAAAAGTTACCACGGGAACCCAGGAATCGAGACCTCTATCTTTTGTATGACACGCATCAGCTCACCGGACTTTTGATGAAATCACAAAAAAAGGTCTCACAGTGAATTTTCTTGTTTTATCACTTGAAGAAAAATCTGCGAGGGTAGAGAATTGAGTCCAAAGATGATATCAATAGAGTGGTGCAAGATGTTCTTAATGAAAAGGATGGCACTTCATTGAAGTAAAATTTATATTTATGTATGAGCCTAAGAACTTTTAATCAACATCACGTACGTATTTGCACAATATATGATATATCTAAGATACTTCCGAGATATTCATGGAAATCTTATCTCTCAAATATACACACATTTGGTGGTATACTGATAATATTTTTTCCAACCAACATTTTAATATGCCATTAAAATAAATATTCTTAATTATTAGTTATTATTATTTCTTTTATGTTAGATGACATTGAAATTTTCATTTTTAAACTTGTCAAATTCAAATCTCCAAATTTTTTCGGATAATAAAAATGATCTTAGATTTCAATCGTTAGTGTTGCCTGTAAGGAAGGAAGAAATTTTAAATAAAAGAATCAAAATTATTTTTCATTATTATATTAAGAAATTTATTTGGAAAATTCTGCTTAGGCTGCTTGCTGATCGGTTTACAGACCTTGAAAAAAAATTGAAAACTTTAGAAATGTCGGGATTATGGAATTTGGGTAATATTTTGGTTTTTCATCTTTTACCTGTAGTTGTTGAATTAATTAATTTTTAGTAGATTTAAAAGTTAAACAAGGTACCGTATAAATTATTTATCAGTAGTTAGTTGTCGTTTATAATTTATATGCATTTTTCTGTAATGTTTGTCAGTGCTTATGATCTTAATGTTGAACCAATTAAGTAGGGAGCTAAATATATATTTCCCAGTAGAAATTTATTTATATTTTAGATACTTGATGCACCAAATAAGTACTTGATTTTAATAAGTAATGAAATGTTCTAAGGGTATAATATTTACTTGCATATTCACTATCAATATATATTATTCATTATTTGTAACATTTGCCAATATTGTGCAATTTGGAGGATATATTTGTGTAAAACTTTAGTGATTATTTCTTCTAATCTGGTCCGAGATCCACAATATTACTATTTTTTCCAATTTCGGTATTTTCGTCCAAAAAAATCATATCTTATTTTCTCAATCATTATTTATAGTTCATTAACTAACAAATAAACAAGCCAGTTTGTGTTTCAGAACGATTTTTAGTAAAAAACTACCTTGAACATGAAAATATTCTCCATCGGAAATTTTCAATATGATGATTCTAATAGAAATTACATCCATGTTGTTCTGTTATCAACTCTAAAATACAAAGATATAGTATGTAGAATTATATCTTCCAGAAAGCTATTCTAATATTCTTTTAAAAGACAGTTTTTACTTATAAAGTTCAGATTAGTTTAAGACTTTTCGGTAAATGTTAAAGTCGATAAAAATTCTAAGAAAGCGTCTCTTGCACTAAATATTATCTTCTTTGAAATATGTTTTTCATGTCATTAATATTTATTAATGTGGCCCACGAGTTATACATGCATGCCAGGTTTTAGTTTTAATACAGTAACCACTAGCTACTAGAGCTATAATTACTGTCTGATTTGTCCTCTATCAAAACAATGACTCGCCACTTCAGGGATGAACAATTCCTTTGTGAGTCAAAGAGCATACATCTCTCTATTACTACTATTGTTCATGATGGTTTCCTTTTTACATTCTGGAAACTGTCGACGGTGGTAACTGTTCCTCTTTTGTGAATTTAAGTTTTGTATGAGTATCACCCCTCTCTTAGCCTTGTCATTGACAACAGCCAAAAACTTAATAATGTTTACAGCCCTGCTGAATGACTATTCATCAGAGTTCATTGTGAAGAATCGCTCCAATCATTTGTTCTCCATCCTATGGCACTTTGATGCGTGCTTCTGAGCTGCTCTTGTGAGAGTTGAGATCATTAGTATCTTGGACTACGGAGGAATTTTCATATCAAAGATAGAAAGTGTAATTAATTTCTCAGAGAGTGACATTGTTTGTTCTCATCAGAAGGTGTCAAAACAGACAGTCACGGAAAACCCATATATTGGCGCGATGAATTACTTTACCTAACACGATGAATAGCAATAGGGTATTGAAAGAGGATTTCTCGAATGGGAACGACAACTCCGGGCATTCCCATTAATCATCTCGTCTTTTGTACGGTCATTTGAATCTAAAAAGAACAAGTCACGCTCTAGTTCCTGCTCAATAAGTGAGCAGACACCTGAATGACATCCAATATTTGAAGCCGTATTATCAAAGGATAGTGTAACAAACTCATTGCAGCTGCTTGGGTCTCACTAGTTCCATAAAGCGGTTTTGATACCCCAGCAGCTGCTCCACTGAAGAACCCAAGATAACCATTGGTTTCGGTCTACATGTTCTTTGGAAGTCAAGTCCTCTATCAGCTTACCATCCCAGTGAACAGTCGAAGGAGTTTTAGCGGAAAATTCTGAACTCAAGTTTTTGGATGTGATGGCTTAAATGGTCACCCCTGCTTGCTGAGTGGTATTTCGATTAGTGTTTAGTTCACCGACACTACTTTTTATTCATTATCCTTTGCTGATTATGCGGTCAGATGTGTTATCTTCAAGCCCAGAGGCACAAAAATATTTTGCAAAATTCATTTTGTTCATAAATGGAACAGTTCCACAGGGTGAGACGCAGAGTCACTAATTTTTATTTTTAAGGGTCCCCTTAATATTTATAAATAATCTGTAACTACACAATAATAATATTATATTTTTTTAATATTATTTAAACAAATTTCAAATAATTTCCCCAACTAACTTTTACACAATTCTTAATCTTCTAAGTTTTAAGTTATTTTCCTCATTGATTTGTAAAATCGAAATCGCCACAATCTGAATATAGAATTTTTTTCAATTTCACGCTTTTCATTATCATGCTTATAATTATAAAGTGGTGATTTCTTGGTAGCAGCATTTATTATTTAAAACAATAAAGTGATAATTTAAGCCTTCTGCTGCGAATAATGTATTTAATGAAAAAAATTTCGACTATAAGATAGCCCTTGTCAATCTCCTTAATGATAATAATAATTATATTAATATATAATAATGTAATAAGTTTAAGGTTATATAAATATTCCGTTGCAGCTGCTTCTGGTACTTATTGGGGCACCAAGTATGTAAACTAGATTAGAATGCAGTTTCCTGCTAATTCAGAAGCTATCTTTTGTAATTTAGCTTTGTCATATATATCGAAATAGTTTAATTATTAATAATATTGCTACTAGGTCTTAATTTGTCAAAATGACGGAAAAGTAAAATATTTAGTAATATATTGTTATTATTATTATTATTATTATCATAACTTCAAGCTACAGAAATTGAGGATATATAAAAATCGAAAATTGAATATTCAGAAAAATACTGGTGTTTCAATATACTCGATCAGAAAATTAAAATAGAAATTGACACAACGATTCTAAAATAGCAACCCATAAGAAAATATTTATGCACTAAAGATCAGTAATTTCTTATAGAAAACCAAGATAAACTACTGAATTAAATGATGCACTGACACAAAAAAACAATACAAAATCTCATGATATTTTCAATAAAATTATACATTCAAATGGATAACGCCAGACAACCATTATAAAAATTGAATCCAATTATAAAGGGACTAAAAATAAGCACTTTTATTTTAAAATTCTTTTCTTCAAAGATTCATTCAATTTCAAGATCTTCAATGACTAACGCTCACTTCCATTCTAATTCTCAAAGCATACAAATCTTGTACAGTAAGGCAGTTTTTCTCAATCTTTTTACTCTCGTGACACATTTTCCAAGTAAGAAATTCATGGAAAAATAAACGGACATGAAAATTTTTTGTAATAAACTGATATGTACAAACAATTTTACCAATCAACATAAATCATAAAATATAAAAATAAATAAATAAACAATCACAAAAGAAAACATGTTTCCAGACTGACAGATAATGTGATTAACGATGTTTTGTTTATAGAGCAACTCAAAAAAAGAACTTATTTTTAAAACAAAAATATATTTTATATTTTGACATTGTAAATTTTATTATAAAAAGAATAATTTTCTCTACAACTTTTGCTGAACGTTCGATTAGATAATTTGTTCATGGTGTATGACTAACGCATAAAATTATAAAATGAAAATTACTATCCTATGGAGATTTTTGGCTACGTTTTTAGGTTCGTCACTTGATTAAATTTAAAATTATAATCTTGCAATTTCGTAGAGAATACAATTATGTACCCCATAATTTGAAATTTATCTGATAATTCCTTCTATGCTAACATTTACTTGAAAAATGTCTTTTCCCTCGAGCTCACAACTCACTACTACTTCTTACGAGTATATTCTATTCTTGATCCTTTTTTCATGTTAATGAGAATGGAAAATACGATGTAGAAAACTGCAGTAAAATATTTATCGATCTTTTAGATAAATTTGAATATTCATTTCTGATTGAAATCCAAAATATATTCAAACGAATTTTCGTATGTTTGATTTTTAATGTTCGATCAAACGAAAGTGAGGTTAATTCTTTCTTTTTTTCAAGGCAAAGGTTCCTGTATGATGTGTCGTCAAAAAAAAGATTTCTAATTAGGTAATATTTTAACAATTCGATTTCCTGTTATGGAATCTTAGGAAACATTGCTAAATTATTTTTATACACATTTCAACTACTTTAAGAAAATGGCTAATAATTAAGTGTTTAATTTTCTCTTTATTCAATGATTTACAACACAGATACAGTTTATGATAATTATACCGAATTAACTAGTTGAGTGTTGCCAAAAATTTTCATTTTAATGTATAGCTGGCCAAATACAAACTTTTCCCAGCTAAAATGTACTATAGGATGTAGTGATTATCTTTCAAATAGGCTCGAAACTCATTTTTAACACTGCTTGCCTAATCAGGCTGTAAAGCATAACATGGTATAGATGAAGTTTATATATGTCATGACTGAAGAAGTTAATAAATCAATATAATATATGTAAGAATTTGCATACGCACACTATATACGCCCCAGCACAATATTGAATACTTTTCAAATTTCAACTGAGTTTTAAAAATCAATAATCGTGAAAATTGATAATCGCGACTTGACCTTGAAGGGGTTAGGGGAGGAGTCTCTGTTGTTAACCAGTGCGCGGTAACTAATTGTGGTGCCGAAGGATCACATCTGCCTACTACATTTATATTGTGGAAAAACACAAACTTACTTGGGTGTTAAATTTTAATACTGCAAACTTAATATAGAAATTGAAGTGGTCGAAAAAATAATTACAAACCAAGGAAACTTTGACTTATTTTATTATTATTATTATTAATTATATGTTATGAATCGTTGAAAATTTGTATATTTCATATTGAATTTAATTTCCTTAGACATCAGTGATTCTATTGAAAAATTGAAAATAGAATGTGATAATGTAAAACAAGTGGTGACGAATAGCGACAACTTATTTGACGAAAATATCAATGACCTTGATAACGAAAGTAACCTATTTTAATCAATATTTATGTTCTATGAATGAGTTTCTATAACCATGAGCAACTTTTGCTATTTATATGTTTAAAAAGACAGCAAAATTTACTCGTGTAGAATTTTAACTAAATTTGATGAAATTATATTAAAAAAATATTAATAAAATAATGCTAATAATAATATGTTTATAAGTTAAAATACTTAAGCGGCCAAAGTAATATTATTTTGATAAAAAATTATACGAGCACTCCTCATGACAAAGATAGATATTGATATAGATTATCATGTAGTTGTGAAATTTCTAATTTTTATCTAATATTTCATTTCTTTATGCTAATTTTCTAGATCAAAGGGTTTTACTGGATGGGAGGGTTATTTTAATTAAAGATCTGTAAATACATACAAATGCAATTAACTAATTATATCTTTCTCCCAAAAATCCATTCAATTCTTATTGTAGAACCAATTATTTTTATAAAACTTGTACCGTTTATTTTTGGTAATGGGTTCTGCTATATTTTGTAATATCCATGAAATTATTATCAAGCCACTTTTAGCAGTCTCAGAATTAGAATATGTTACATTTAAATTTTCACAATATCTTTTTAACATTGACAAGAAATGAACGACTAAATTAAAGTTGTGATGTAATTGTTATGGGTGGTTTCTCAATTATATATTCGTACGTGGTATATATTGCAATCAAATATTCGTAAGTAGGTATATTATATTTATGTTTGTTGGTCCATGTATATTAAGAAATGTTGTAGAACCCGGTAGAGTCACCTATAAAAATATGTGGCGGGACAATCTGGGTGAGTTACAGATAAGAATAAAATCAAAATATGAAATCAACAGTAATTAACTAACAAATTATAATTCAAACTTTTATTAACGATAAGAAAAAATTAGTGCTTTATAAAACTTTCGGTTGTCTTTATCTTCTATCGTTCAGATTTGCAATCTTTCTTTTTCTTTAATAATTATTCTACCTTTCAATTGTATGCAGAGCCGGATCTATGGGGGTGCAAAGGATGCGATGCACCCGGGCCCCCTCTCAAAAGGGCCCCGCCAAACACTTTTATCTTTCCACTTTTTTTTATTTATATTTTTAAAAAAATTGCACTCATTTTCCAATTTTTATAATTTTTTTTTTGACAAAAAATAAAAAAAGATAAAATTATTTTTCCAAAAAAGACATTACTTTTTTTCGAAAATGGTTGTTGTAATATTTCTGCAGCTGTATGAAAATATAGCAAAGAAAATTCTTCGATTCAATGTTTAATGGGTAGGGAAATTTTTAAATTAGATCTAGCATCACTGTTTGTTGCAAATACGTCAAAATTAAATTATTCCGCCATTTTCAAACAGCAAAAAGCAAAAATGTAAATATATCAATATATATGAAGATTTTAAAATATATTGTAAATGATCCATTTATCTACTTTAACTGAAAACTGTCAAAATCATGAATAATGTAATAAATGAAATAAATTTTGTATGATTGTAATTAATATAGTAATACTTTTAATAATTATCACTACTTAGACATATATTATTTTTTGTTTAAATAATATTTGAATCCATTGTGAGCCTTTTTTACTAGGACTAGGACTATTATAAAATAATTTAAAATTATTTATATTTTACAATCTAAACAACAAAATTATGAAAAGGACTTACTTGTCAGGAGCAGAGAAACGGAAAATATCAGAACGTAAGCAAATCGAAGACAAAAAGCATCGTTTCAGTTGGAAATCGTGGTGTCAAAAAAGTTTAGTTCAAGAACCACAATCAAATTCGGTTCCGGTAAGAAACGATGAAACAGAAACTCAAAATATTATATCTATGAATGAATATGAAAATAACAATCATACCATAATATATTTACCGTCACCGATTAGTATTTCTGTTGAAAAAAACAAAAATCCTACCACAGACGATTTGGCGACTAGTACCGTGAATGATTATTTGTCAGATAATGAACTTCTGGTATCTCCATATGAAGGCAATAATAATAATGTTAGTTTAGATGTAAATACGTTTAGTACTGATCCGAATGATTGGGCATTTCCGACATCTTCTGTTTTTAGATCTGCCGTTATTAAGTTAGGCCCAAAACAGATAAGTCTTAAAAACTTTCCAAAGAGTAGTAATGGAAGATCATTTTCCAGTCATTATTTTATGAGAACGTTAGTAAATGGTGAGAAACAAAAACGAACTTGGCTTCTTTATTCGACCGTTAGAAATGAAGTGTTTTGCTTTTGTTGTTTCTTGTTTGGACCTGAATCAGAAAAAGAAAATCGTTTCATTAAAGGATACAATAAGTGGCAAAAATTATCAGATATTATCCAAAAGCATGAAACTGGAAGTTTTCATATAAATTGTTTCCTGAAATGGAAAAAATTAGAAGATAATTTAAAAAATGATAGCACAATTGATCAGCTTCTAATTTCATCAATAAATAAGAGGAAACAAGAACTTATTCAGATTCATAGCAGAATTTTAGATGCTATTATCTTTTTGGCCGAACATAATTTAGCTTTTAGGGGTACTAGCGAAAACATTGGAAGTCCGAAAAATGGTAATTTTTTAGGTTTAATTGAATTTTTAGCCAAATATGATACGATACTGAACGATCATCTTGAAAAAATTAAATCTAAAAAAATACATATCCACTAGACTATTCAAAATCAGTTTATTGTATTACTGGCTAATGAGATATCTAAAAAAATAATTTCAAAAGTCAAAGAGTCCAAATATTTCAGTATTCAAGTCGATTGTACGCCTGACTTATGCATAAGGAACAAACTACATTAATTTTAAGATACGTTTTTCAGGATCTCGAAGCAAAACAGTATAAAATAAATGAAAGTTTTTTATGTTTTCTAGAGGCTTCTGACACAACAGGAGAAGGACTAACTAAATTAATATTATGTGAGCTCGAAAGAAATGGTATTGAAATTCAAAATTGCAGAGGACAAGCTTATGATAATGGTGCAAACATGAAAGGAAAATACAAAGGAGCAAGCAAGAATATGTGATTTAAATCATCTTGCGTTATATGTTCCTTGTTTAGCCCATAACTTTAATTTGCTTTTATGCGATGCTGCTTCATCCTCTCTACAGTGTAAGAACTTATTTGGAAATTTACAACGTCTTTATACACTGTTTGCTTCATCCACTAAACGTTGGGAAATTTTAATAAAATACGTACATATAACATTAAAACCTTTGAGTGAAACTCGTTGGGAGGCCAGAACAGAGTCAGTAAAACCTGTAGTATCTCAATTGCCGCTAATACGTGAAGCTTTAGAAGAACTAGCAGCAACATCAAATGATTCAAAAACAGTTTCAGAAGCCAATGCTATACTAGATTATATCGTAACAATGCCATTTCTTGTATCATTAATTGTATGGAAAAATATTCTAATTGATATCAATAAAATAAATAAAATGCTACAAGCAGAAGCAGTAGTTCTGAGTGCAGCTATTGGTTTGGTTGATGCAGTGTTAATAAAACTACAAAACTACCGTTCATCACTTTTCGAGGAAGCTGTTAAAGAAGCTCAAATCATTGCAGAAACACTAAATGTTTCAACAGATTTTCCGGTGATTCGATTGCGCAAAAGGAAACGGTTATTTGATGAAATTTGTAGCGATGAAATGCCAGCTGATCCAGTTTTAAATTTTAAGATTTCGTTTTTTCTTCCATTAATAGACATAATTTCATATGAATTAGAAAGCAGATTTGCTGATGCAAAAGCAATTTGCAGCAAATTTAATTTTTTACTTAATTTAAAAAATATATCAGACGTGCAATTACAAGATTCTTGTAAAGAATTTATATCATTTTATACTGGAGATGTATCCACTGATTTAATTTCGTAAATTTTTTTGATAAAAACTTTTATTCCAGCAGAATTCGACAGCAAAAATCTTTTGGATGTTTTAAATTTTTTAACACCACAATATTCTGATATATTTCCTAATTTTATAATTGCTAATTAAAACTTACCTTCGTTCTACTATGGCTCAAGAAAGATTATCGTCATTGGCGTTATTGTCGATCGAAGTAGATGAAGCAAAATCAATAAATTTTAGTCAATTGATATCTGTTTTTGCGGAAGAAAAGGCAAGGAGGCTTAAATAAGAGTTATGTTTTTCGTATTTTTATTTTGGATTTTTATCTTAAATAAATTTCTATACTATTTACAAAAGTTCAACAAGTTGCAAATGAATTTTAAGTGCAATTTTTTTTATGTTTTTTTTCGTTATATATTTTTTTGTTGTTATATTAATATAAATAAATAATTATTTTTTTTCTTAAAAGCTAATTATATTTAAAAAAAATCAAGTATTTTTTTAATAGCTGTGAATAATAAAAGTAAATAAATAAATCGTGTTATTGTATTAATTAAAACTTATTGTTATTTTATTAGAAGAATAATTTTTTTTAAATGAATGGAAGAGGGCCCCAAAATCAAAATCGCTTCTTGCACCTGGGCCCCCAAGTGGCTAGATCCGGCTCTGATTGTATGGTCTTCGGGTAGTTTAGTTCTAATTACTAATTACAATTGCAACACTTTCGGACGACTTTATCTATTATAGATCTAGGTTGTAATCTTCCTTCTTTAATAATTATCCTGCCTTCCAAATGTAAGATCTTCGGGCAGCCTAGTTCCACTTGTTATTAAGATCAGTCTTCTACTTTATATTAGTTTAGGATTTCCGCAAATTATATTTTTAGTTTTGACTTGCTAGATCTTTCTATTATTATTTTTTATCGATTTTTTTAATTTTTCAATATTCTATATCGATACTTTACTATGGTAAATTATCGCTATATAGTTTTTTAATTTTTTTTCTGCACGTAACACGCGACGATCAAAACAACAACCCGTTATAAATCTTAATGAACAATAAAGAAATATATAATATAACAATACATTACAGTAATTAATGACAAACTAGTTTTAAGCTTATTTGATGCTCATCATACAAACCAATTCTAAATCAATAGAAAGATAGATCGCTTGTGAGAAAAAACTTAATGAACCAATGATGTTTTCAAAGCGATATATTTGTGCTACTTTTTAATAGATTCGTAGATTCTATCGAGTTTCCATGTAACTGCCAAAGTACCACTATCTAAGGTAATCATTGCGTCATGAGTTACTTTTACTAATTTTCTGTTCATAACTTCAAAATTACATTCTTTGTTGATTTTATTCTTTGAAAAAATTAACCTTACTGCTTATGCACGGCAAACAAAAAAATTCGATTCACACATTGACAATGTTGGAGAATACTATGAAGATGTTATTAGTATTATGTTTGATGAGTTTCTTGCTAATTGTGATTATTAAAGCAAACTTGTACTAATAAAAAATGAGTTATATGTTCAGAAATAACTTTTTTCAATATGATATGGAAATAAATTTAAAGATTTCAAAATTTAAGCAATTCTACAAGTTGAGCACAAATTTTTCAGGATATTATTAAAATTCGATTTTATTTTCCATTATTATTATTTTGAATTTTGTAGATTTGGTTACCAAAAGTTTGTGTGGCATAAATTCATATACCAAAAACGAAGAGATAAAACCAACAATTGATTTTTCTGTGAAATTAGACAATAAAATATATTGAAATTCGGAGTTTTATTGTATTTTCTTTATTGAGAAATTTAATTTATTTCACAATTTTTTGGGGAAATTAATTACGAATCCTTACAAATTTTAGAACTAAATATCTATTTTTGTTCTAATTTGTAAGAAATTGGATGATCATGAGTCCTAAAAAATTATATTTCCATATCTTTCCGCCTGCTTACATTCAATACATTTTGGATTCCATTGACATGCATATGTACCGATTGTCCACATTATCAACCTAAAGATCTGCACCTTCCGGTCGAAGTCTTATTTCGCAGTATTTTAGTATTTTAAACTATTATTAGAGTAGGCTTAAAAAGTGTCCACAGACATGTTAACCCCTTAACGCACATGCCCGAGCGTAACTCGGGTAAGTGTTACTGGCAAATTTGTGCATGCCCGAGAGAGAATGATATAGGAGTATTTTTGGCTATCAACATACTGCAAGGAATTGTAAAAGATCTGTAATCCAAATATTGTAAGCATTGTCTCTACAAAATGAACACAAGTTGTTGAAACATATACTGATGAGTATTGGTCTTTGAATGAAATATTGTCAACTACATTGCCATTGTATAAAAAACGTGCATTAAAGGGTTAATAAGTCGACCAATTCTTGGATGTAACAAAAGAATTTGTTTGAATTTTTGAACAGCTTATTGACCAGGGACTGTCTCAGCAGCAATAATTAACGATGGCAGAATAATATTTTCTCCATTACGATGAGGCTTGCGTTTCTTTGCCAAACTGACTTTTATCAGTGACAGTCGCATACGACTTGAACTTTTTTCCTTGTGCTATCAAATTGTCTCTCATTTTCCTTTGTATTGTGAATGGTGTGTCTCAAAGTGTCGGTGTAACTTATTTGGTGCTATAGACCAAAGAATATCAAACATTTTGGAATTGATTCATTTTGTTCTGATCTCGTGAATCCAAATTCTAAGAATGATTCTTTTTATATTTATGCTTTGTTGCTGATCTTTGGGCAGGTTGGGCAGATTGACATTTAAAAACTTTCATTTTAACAGGCTTAACTTAAATTTGAATAAATAATAATCACTCGTCATTTTTTAGTTTTATAAAATTGTGAAAATCCCCTTAAAATATTGATAATTTTTTTTTAATTCGAATTTTTAAACGTGCAAAACTGAAAGTGTGAATTCAAACATTGAACTTTTCAACCGTAAATTTAATAGAATTCGTCATTTTTTGAATTTTTTTCGAAACAGAAAAAAGTACGTCAAAGAAATCACAGTAGCCTACATTAATGACATAATAAATTTTTCTAGATCAAAGGAAGTTCACAAAATACACGTCAACGACGTCATAGAAATACTCAAAGTAGCCGGTCTTCCGCTCAATGTAGAAAAATGGTCTTTCGGTGAACTGAGTGTCGATTTTTTGGCTTCAATGACTTCGATCCCAGAAAAGATTAACATTATAAAAAAACAACAATGGATTTTATAAGTTTATTTGGAATAATAACTTTTTATCAGTGGATGATTCCAAATTTGTCGAAATCTTAGTCTATATTACATGACTATTATCAAAGGTAGTCATTAGAAAGACCAAATTTCTGTAGTCAGAAACATAAGATATTGCTACTAAGAAAATTCTAGTTAATCTGTCTACAATGTACTTTCTGAACTTTGAGAAGTAGTTTATTTTATGTATGCCTCAGCCATGGTGCTAGTGACTAAATGACAATTTACAACTTTGTCCAATCTCATACTTTTCAAGAAAAGAGGTATTCTACTTTTGACAGAGTTATTAGCGATTCATCTAGCAACGAAATATTGTAAGCATTGTCTCTACAAAATGAACACAAGTTGTTGAAACATATACTCACAATAAAATCATTGTCGAACAGACAATCGAGATGTATTAACTATATCAGTCAAATATATTAATGAAAACGATAATATTTTTGCCGATTTTATTTCAAGAATCACCGACATAACCAACTCTGAAAATGAAGTAAATTACATTTCAATCGAAGAATTAAAGTTTCACTAAAGAAAAAAATCTACTTAAAGAGCTATCGAAATACTCGTTGAAACTTTCAAAAAATGAAAAGAATTGAGATACTCCACAGACAGTCACATTCTGGAGAAAATTCAAAAAATGTATGGTCAAAATAAGAGATAATATTATAGAATGGTGTCGCTCATGCTCGAATTACCAAGCAATTAAAGTGCATAATCATACAAAAACCCTATTTGGTTATGTACCTGAATTAGGAAGATTTAGAGTCATTCATGTAAAAACATTGGAACTACTTCCAAGTTTTAAAAATAAAATATTGTTATTATTATATAATTGGCATGAACACTTCATGGCTAGAAGCCAACATCTAACTGAAATCACAGCCGAAGGCATGACATCGGCTATTCGGATCTCCTGAAATTCTTATCACTGATCAAAGCATACAATTTAAATCAATCGAATTCAAAAGCTTTTGTAGCTTCGGCATTGATCACATGCAAACAACAGCATATCATCCTCATTGTAATGGGAAAGTAGAGAGTTTTCATTGAACTCTCAAAAACGCAATAAGATCCAATAATTTCAAATCCAGATAAAACTTAAATGAAAAGTTTACCATTAGCACTTCTAGATAATAAAAACTACATCATATTAGATCTAAATTCTTATCAACACAGTTGGAATTCGGTTGCTTGACCAATCCCAGGACTTCACTACAATTACATTTTGAAGTCCCATGCAAAGTTATATCAAGGAGTAATGATCTCAAAGTGCTCAAAATCTAAGTAAAATAGGGATTTAGAAACAATACTTTGAACAGACTTAAACCTATGTATCTATTGGACCACGTTATGCACCAATCTTTTTGAGAGATATATAATAGTAAACTTTATAATGAACTAGCTGTTGTACCCGGCTTCGCCCGAGTTTACATTTATTATAATAATTCATTTAAATTAATTTTTTGTTTAATGATGTTATTATGTTCCAGTATTAATTTTATAACACCTTCAATTCCATGTTTAATTCAAAATAAGAAAAGCTTTCAAAATAAATTTCAAATTGTAAAATCGAAAACGCACTCCAATTTAAATCGATAAATAACCGGAAATATTTTTCCAATTGCAAACTGGTTCACTAATCAAATTCTCCATGTTTGAATTCTGCTTTGAAAACTTTTGACTAAATTATATTACTTTCAACTGCAAGTAGCAAGCATATAATAAATTATTATTTATATGGTAAATTGCTGACCGTACAGACAACAAACCGATTTGGGGCACCCTATGGGGTTGTCACCTGGGGTTGAAACATAGCCTATAACCTGTCCCGAGTCAAATGAGGATCACGTGCAAAATTTCAGCACCCTAGGTCGAACGGTGGGGAATTCTATGGGTAACAAACAAACAAACTTTCATCTTTATATATTAGAAGATTATAACATTCAATGATCATGTAAAATTTACTTATTTTTTTATCATAATTATTTAGCAATTTTTTGATTAAAAATAATTAACAATAACAAAACTAAATTTAAACCTGTGTTCTGATATATTTAATTTCACTGGCGTCAAGATAGGAAACTTACAAACAAACAAACTTTCATCTTTATATATTAGATAAATCAATTTATATTAAAATATTTATTCAATTAATTATTTAAATATTTATTATTATTTACTTGAATATTTGTTTTAAAAATTTGTAATGCATAGAAATTTTAATTCTCTTAATTTACGTAACGCAAGATTTCAATAACGGTCATTTAAATATTTTTCAATCTTCAAAATAGTCTAACAAATTCGTTTGTGAAGCAGAAATAAAGTCTACTGCACCAATTTGAAAAAAAAAGAATTTCTAGGTTCCTGAAGAATTTCGTAGCCATACAACTTCATATTTTTTTCATCTTGTTTCCATAAAAATGAAGAAATGAATCATATTCCGATATAAGATTTCCCTTTATTTTGGCGATGTTCTTTTCGCTATTTTAAATACATCTTTTCCAAATATCACTTTGAGATGTAATGGCCAAATTTTCTGCGCCTTCCTAAAGGAATTTTTTCTTATTAAAAATTTCAAATTCTTTTGCCATGTTTTTGAAATGTAATATCTAACTTGTAATTAGAACTTTATGAGATCACGATGTTTTGTCAAAATCTTTCAAACCCGGTGGCAAAATCGAAATCTTCACACAAGAGTTCATCGAGAATTAAACCAAGAAAATAATCGGGAGAAAAAAGTGCTAAAGTAAAAACTCTAATGTAAAAAAACTTATCATTGACATGCAGTCAGAACCAAGTAGCAAATAAACCCGGGTCTATTCACATACATCAAAAGTACAAATTTGATATAATCGCAAGTTGGTGAAATGGTACAACCTGTTTCAAAATTTTGCATTTTCTATAATTTAGAAAATAAATTTAAACTCGCCAGCTTACTTGTTGAAAATATCGTTGCAAAATTTACCAAGTTTATATTTTTTTATTATATTTTTAAACTCGATTCCTATAGTAAAAAGGCTTACCTAAAAAATAACAATTTTTAAATTTTTAGAACTTTTTTCAAATTTCAACACTGATTTCTTTTCAATTGACGTTGTATTGTTTGATTCATAGTCAAACTTTTTAATAAATACAATTTAAAATTTTTATTTACATCAAAAATAAAATTTTACTTTTTCATAAATCATCCGACGTCCTAATTCCGATTACGAATCGTTTTGTTGTGAATATAATGAAGGAATATCTCAAGATTTAAATTAAACGATATCATGGAATACAAAATTTTATATTAAAAAATCATCACCAACTGCTCATGATATAAAAATTGTGAAGTGGGAAAAATAAAATTAAAATTAAATAATGTAGTGGGTGAACATAATAACCAATAGGAAAAAAAATAACTAAATTTAGAAACTGTTTGTAATTTTTAAATTGAAATCTATATATATTATCACAACTTATTATTAAAAGCTTATAAATTAAAATTAACTTAAAATGAAAATTTAGAATTTCCACAAAAGTATTAAGAATTTTAAAAAAAGTTCATAAAATTACATCCTAAAAAATATATAATAATATATATAATAATTCTAATCAGATAATTCTGAAAGTTGTTTTAATTTACGATAAAATAAATTTTAATTAATTAAGATTTAAACAAATATGAAACGTATTGGTTAAAAATTTGTTTAAATAAATTAAATTAAATATTTTAATTATGAATCACAATTATTCTAAAATATCTATAAATAGTAATTTTATTTAATTGAAATAATAAAATTTTAATTAACAATTTTAATAGAATATGATTCACGAAATAAATTGTCGCAAACAAAAAGTTTAATTTCATTACAAAATTCATCTTATCGTTCTTTTCAGAAACCAAATGTATTATTTGATATATTTATTGAAATTTATTTTTATCTTTATATTCTAGTCTGTTGATACAATAGATCTTCTAGCAAATGTAAATTTATTGAATACCTATTTTAACTTATGTTAAAATTAGTCCAATTTAGATTTCAGGGAAACATCTAAAGGTGAAATTGAACTTTATTCAAAATCCTTAAAAGAAGTTTGTTTAAATGAACCAACTGGAACGAAATACTATGAAAGCATGAAAAACGACATTGAAAAGCACTTCAACCTACCACGTTCATGGTAATTAATTTTGATCATATTTTGTGTAACAGTTTCCCGGTGTAAATATTTTAATAACTTTTCAGTTTAATTTACTAATTTAATATTTATTCTAATACATTTAATCTTTAATTATTCACCATGGGTATTTTAAATTAATTTTTATATATAAATGCCAATCTCTGTCTTTATATTCATTCCACACATTGATAACTTATAAATAGTAAGTAGATAAAAATAGCAATTTATATTTTTTCATATCATTAAGACTGAAATTAATTTGATTTTTCAAATTGTAAAAAAACCTTTTACCGAGCAGCAAGTTCTCCAAACACTTTCTATTTTTAAGTGTTGAAACGTCATAAAAGATGTTATACACTGTAATTACATTATAATGGTTATATAATATATAAAGATGAAAGTTTGTTTGTTTGTTTGTTTCCCATAGAATTTCCCACCGTTGGACATGGGATGCTGACATTTTTCATGTGACCCTCATTTGACTCGGGACTGGTCATAGGACATAGGGTTATGGTTATTATATGTGTAATCTAATATATAAAGATGAAAGTTTGTTTGTTACACATAGAACTTTTTTTTAATTAAATTTTAATGTATTTTTTAAATTATTTTTTTTAATGAATAAATTGAAATAAATTTCTTTATTTTGAATCTGTTTACTATTTTTTAAATCGTGCAACGCCGGGTACCCCATCTAGTATGATATAATGTCGATATATTATCAATAACCAAAATAATATTAAATTTATTATATATTATATAACAAGGGTGGGCAAGTGCGGTTCTCATGCGGACCTCATGCGTGCCCACCTCTGTTATATAATCTATATATTTATTAGAAAATTATTGATTATTGTTAAATAAAACTAGAAGTCGAATTCAAATTGTATTCAAAAAACTCTGACATAATCGGTTTGACTAAACAAATCATTAAATTGACGATTAAGCATTTATAAATAATAATAATAATTATGTACGCCATAATATAATATGAATATAATACTTTAATATGTATATGTTAATTTCTTAATAGTAATAATTCAGATGTACCTTTATTATTATATATCACATCCCCCCTGTTTAAAAGGCTTTAGCCATTCTACATTTCGAATCATTGTTTTACCTTCTTTATCCATAAGCTCGTAACTTCTATCATGTAATTTTTTTATCACTCGAAAAGGTCCTCTGTATCTATCATCTTCTTTTTTCCTTATGTCTATCTTTACCAAAACGTTGTCATCTATTTTAAATTCTCTATTAATTCTATCTGCGTTTCTGTACTTAACATTTCTTTGCTTTTCTTGTATTTCTTCAATGATTCTAATTCGGTCATTATTTACTTCCTTTTTGTTTTGCCATTCTCTTGTTATTCGAAACCCAAATACTATTTCCGCTGGACTTTTCCCTAATGTACTTTGTACGGTTGCGTTCAAAGCAAATTCAATTTCTGGTAATACCTCTACCCAATTGCTTTTTAATCTATCTTTGATTGCGGTACTCATGAAATCTCTTATTGTTCGAAATTGCCGTTCTATTAATCCATTTGCACTATGATGGTATGGACTTGAAAATTGAAGCATTATGTTATGAGTTTTAGCTAATTCTTTCATCACACCTGATTCAAATGTCTTTCCACAATCTACTTGAATTATCCTAGGAGAACCGTATTTTAGAATCCAAAATTTCATTATTGTGTCAGCTGTTGTTTTCTCATCTTGCTTAGAAACTGCTGTAAGGGAAATATATCGAGTGCACATATCAATAATTCCTAAAATATACTTTTTCCCATGTACACTTGTTTTCAAAGGTCCACAAAAATCTATAGCAATTGTTTCAAACGGTTTCGACACTTCCGTTTTTAGTATCGTTTCCTTTGTTTTAGTTGTTAGTGTTTTTCTTTTTTGGCATAATTCACAATTTTGAATAATTTCTGTAGTTATCGTTTGTAATTCATCCATGTCATAATTTACTTTTATGTAGTCAATCACTTTTTTGCAACCTGCGTGGCATAGGATTTTATGCATTTCTTTGATAAATTTTTCGCGATTGTTTTTAGGAATCCAAATTTTATTTTCTTTTGTCATGATAACATCATCATCAATCTTAAATTTAGTTTTTACGTTTTTCATGATTAATCCTTTTTGATTTTCTATCTCAACATTATCCTTTTGCCAAATCACACCTTGCTTAACAGCTGTCATTGTTAAAAGTCTTGTTTTCATTTTTTCTATTTTAGGATTTTCATGAACTTCCATACATTGAGTACATCGTCCACATTTATCTCGAGATAAGGCATCTGCATTGGTATGTTCAATACCTTTTCTAAATGAAATATCCATATCCAAACTGCTAAGAAAATTTATCCAAGTTTGGAATTGTGCCGTGATTGGCTTTTTTGTTGTCATCATGAATGTTATTGCTTTATGGTCCGTTCTTAATTTGAATTTTTTTCCATACAAATAATGTTTAAAATGTTGAGTAAAATAATAAATGGCCAATAACTCCTTCCTTGTTATACAATAACCTAT
Organism: Schmidtea polychroa; assembly: GCA_959609185.1. Taxonomy (NCBI): domain Eukaryota; kingdom Metazoa; phylum Platyhelminthes; order Tricladida; family Dugesiidae; genus Schmidtea; species Schmidtea polychroa. The sequence goes on along the minus strand of CAUHTR010007232.1, from coordinate 104,928 downwards.
TTCATGCTTATTCATTGAATGTGAACCATATGCAATTACTCGCTCATGTCCCTGTTCGTCTAACTGTGATAAAACCGCACCAATTGTATCAAAACTTGCATCAGTATCCAAAATAAATTCTTTCTGAAAGTTAGGGTATATTAATACTGGTGTTTTCGATAATGCATTTTTTAATTCTTCAAATGCTTCTTCACATTTTTCTGACCATATAAGTTTTTCATTAGTCGTACCACATATAGACTCTAATATTCGTGAAAACATTGAATAATTTTTTATAAATTTTCTATAATAATTACACAACCCCAAAAAACTTCTTAGTTGTTTCAAACATTTAGGCCTAACAAAATTTTTAATTGCTTCAATTTTATTTTCATCCACTTTCACACCTTCATTATTAATTATATGGCCTAAAAATTTTGTCTCATTTGTTAAAAATGTACATTTTTCTGGATTTACTCGTAATCCCGCTTCCTTAATTTTCATTAGTACTTCATTTATTCTTTTAAAATGCTCTTCTTTATTTGTAGAAAATATTAATATGTCATCCAAATATACAATAGCTGTATTCCACAGAAGTTTTCCTAAAACCATAGTCATTAATTTTTGAAATGTAGCCGGTGCTGCAGCAATTCCAAAAGGCATTCTATTAAAACAGTACTGTCCGCTCCTTGTTGAAAATGCGGTTTTTTCTTGTGAATTATTTGTTAACTCCACTTGATAATATGCACTTCCAAGATCTATAGTACTAAAAAACTTGGATCCGTTGAGTGAATCTAACATTTGTTCAATATTAGGCATTGGAAATATTTGTCTTTCTGTTATTTTATTGAGGTTTCTAAAATCCAAACACAATCTGATGTCATCCTTTTCTTTTTTCCAAACACATACCAATGGAGTATTCCAACTCGAATCACATTTCCTAATAATCCCATTTTCTTCCAAATTTTGTATAGCCTCCTCAATCTTTTCTTCTAAATGAGCCGGTTGTCGTCTAGGGTTCATGTGGATTGGGCCTTCAGTAGTTTTGATTTCATGCCTTAATAAATATGTTTTTCCAATGTCCCATTTATCCGCCATAAAAACTTCTTTATTTCATTAATTATCTGATACATTTTATCTCCTTTTTTTAAATCAAATAATTTTATTGCTCGACTAAATCTTTTCTCATCATTATTTGAGTTGCTAAATCTTGCCTCAATATTACAAATTTCATTAAAATTATTTCCTATTTCCGTATTTTCAGTTATACTATCGTTTATTTTCATTAACTTGATGTTGAATTGACGAAGTAAATCTATCCCACCAATAATTGGCGGTGAAACCTTTTTAACAACAACAAAAATTACATTCTCTTCTTTGTTACCGATTTGAATCTTCAATTTAACATTGCCAAATGTTTCCAATGGACTACCATTTGCACACCAAATTCCTTCATTGTGAGGTTTAATATCTATCCCCCCTATTTCTTTGATGATCGAGCTATCTATAACATTCATTCTGGCCCCCGTATCCAATAGACAATGTTTAAAATAAATCCTATTAATCCCAACTATTATGCTTGGTCTTCCACCCATCTTATCATATACAATTTCTAAATCGTCATTTAAAACAGAAATATTATTTATATGTTTATCCAATGTTTCGTCATAAACAAACTTTTTATTGCTATTTATTAATTTTGCCTCACAAATACTTATTATCTTCTTACAATTCTGATCACATTTATTTTCAATTACATTAATTTCATCACGCATCAAATTACAATCATTAATATCAGTTTTATCTCTTATGTCATATATAATCTTACTGTTACTCTGATTATCTTTCTTCATTACATCATATTTTTTTAATTTAATTTTCACGTTTTTAATACTATCTTCTAAAATTACATCTGATTTAAATTTAATTTTTTTTACATTTAAATTTGATTTAGATATACTGTCTAAATTATTATTACTACTTTTAAAACTATATATACTGTCTAAATTACTATTATTATTAAAAAATATACTATACTTATCTTGGCGCACACAATCATCATTATTACCCTTTAATGCATGGCTCCTATCATCTCGCCTAATGATGGAGCCCTCCCATTTGGGTGTTCATCACTTCGGGTAGACTGAGAATCCTCCGCTTCGTTTCCGCGGTCTTCCATAGCTGCCACTCTTCGATCGGCGTATCTGTCTTGATATCGTCTGTTATCTTCGTAATTTCTAGATTGGTTTCTTCCTGATGATCGTGTGTCTGCTGTTCCCCAACATTGGAATCGCAAATGACCACGTTTTCCACATCCTGAGCATGAAATCGATGGACATTCTCCCCGGTGATGGCCAGATTCCTTACAAGCGTTGCATCTCAATTCCGAATTTATCGTGTTATTTTTGCATTCTCTAATCATGTGTCCTTCTTTTCCACATCCATAACACTTCTTTTTTGGGCATTCTCGACTCGAATGTCTTAGTTCTTGACAATTCCAACATGTGACAACGCGACTTCCACTTGCTCTGTTGTCTCTTTGGTAATACTTTTGATTAGTATTCCTTCCAGAATCGAATCTTTGAGTGTGCGGAATAGAATTGAATCTTGGTTCAAAATTTCGTCTTTCTTGAACATTAGAAAAATTGCGTTGTCGATCTTGTATATCGGCAAATCCTTGTCGTTTCTTTATTACGTTTGCGAACGTTTCTTTCCTCTGCATAACTGCAATACTAGAAACTTCAATGTTGATAGCATCAACTTTACGAATTACTTCCTTGATCTCTTCGACTTTTAAAGCGTCTCGCATCTTGATCTCTTTTTGGATTTCTTTGTCTTTGACACAATGTATCAAAAAATAAGCGACTAATTCGTTTTTATCCCACTTGTGTTTCAATACTTTGTCGACCATTTTCTCAATCTTTTCGAAAAACACTGGCGCTGCATCGTTATCTTTCTCATAATTGTATAAGTTCAAAAAATCGCCTATCAGTGTTGACGGCTTCTTGAAAGCTTCTCTGAGTCTATCTTCAAAATTAATAAATTTGACATCGACGGCTTCATAGATCGGTAAAATATCTCTTGAAATAAGGCATTTTATCATCATATTTTGGTTATCTTGATCTAGACCACATAACTGAAAATATCGCTTACATTCTTCAATGAAAGTTTCGATTTCGTCTCTTCCGTCGTAAACATCCGGAATCATCTTGTTCACTATTGCCAGGGTCGCCATGTTAAATAAAACTAGAAGTCGAATTCAAATTGTATTCAAAAAACTCTGACATAATCGGTTTGACTAAACAAATCATTAAATTGACGATTAAGCATTTATAAATAATAATAATAATTATGTACGCCATAATATAATATGAATATAATACTTTAATATGTATATGTTAATTTCTTAATAGTAATAATTCAGATGTACCTTTATTATTATAATATTAANTACTATATATTATTTACTATATAAATTCATAAGTTTATAACATTTATTACGAAAATAGCAGTTAAATCAAAGACTGTCCTCTTAAATGAAGGACACATGGTAATCGTAACTATTACTTTCATGAAGATAAAAATGTGATTTATCTCTTTATTTTTACTTGTTCCACAACTATTGGCCACAAGTCATATTATTTAAGAACTTTGACAAGATGGACTCGATATGATTTTAGATTTTATGTTTTCTACACTATTGTCTGGATTATATATTTAGGTATATTTGTTTGAGGTCGACAAAAGTCATAATAATAACAATAATAAAATTAATAATAATAATTACTATAATTATTATTTTATTAAATATTTTTGACAAATAATTATTTAGGGATATTAAAAAAGAATCATTCATTAAACCTCCAGCAGTTAAAGTTGAAGTTATTCCTGAGTTCGGATGGTATCCCGACACAGAATGTGGATTATCAACTTGTTAGAATTTAATATAAACTTATATTTTTCATATAAATATTCTTTAGTTTCCTCCATTACGATTGTGAACTACGAGAAAAATAAAATCCAATGGAAAATATTTTTCGTGGAACTAATGATCAACAATAAAGTAATAGATTCGAATACCAGATCACAATATATGTCCATCGGTGTTACATCCGAAGTTGGAATTTTGAAGCCGCCACCTCTAGAAAATATTATTTCTGTTGCTATTCGAGTGAAACCGAAATTACTTTGTCACTATCAACTGACTTGTAAAGTTGAAATTAAATCTACAGAAAAAATAAAATATTCACAAAATGTGGTATTACATGGAATAGTAACAGCAAAATTGGTGAGTTAAATTTCATAATAATTATAAATATCATAATGAATATATTGATAAATAAAATGACTATTAAAACAAAAAAATCTAATAAATTAAAAATTATTAACAGTAATAGATGAAAAATTATTTATTTTGATAAATATATCATAAATATCTAAGATTGTAATTATAACATATCAAAGTATTATTAATATTTTAGTTATTCAGAATGAGAAAGCGCAATTACAGAGAAATTCCAGGAGTGTATACAAAAAAGAACACTCTATACTTCAATGGGAGAGAACCTAGAGATATCTATTTTGAGATCCTAAATATCAATAAGTACAAGGTCGAAGTTTTTCTCACTGCACCAAAATATCCATTCCAAAGTATCTATAAATTTGTTGATTTAGAGTAAAAGATTTTTATGCATGAAACTCTTGTTTAAACAGATTATTTTTAGAAGCATAACGAGAAATTTCTTTAAAATTTCACTGATTGAGAAGGTTTACAAAGAATATAAAGATACAATAGTGGTATCCGATAACTTTGCCAATTACTTAGTTTTCAAATTATATGTGATATGATCATTTATGAATATTTACTTTAAATATATTCTTTAAATTGTTTGAATCATTTCCTAAATTTCAATCTAACCATCATATCCATTGTCCGTTTTAATAATGATACAGATCAGAAAGAGATAGAGTGCCTGTGGTCACAATTGACGCTGAAAAAATATTTTTGCGCATATCACTTTAGAGAGAATAAAGGTTTCGATAAGTAATAAACAATCAAAAATATTTTTAGATACTGTTATTTTCGTTTTATTATTATTATTTCACTTTTGCCAAGTATATAATTCAAACTGCACATGTAAATTTTTAATCTTGTTATTTTCTATAAAAATGAATAAAATGATCACCCGGTTTTAAAGGGAGAAGTTATGATATATCAGTTTTTCTATTTTTATTATCGTCTTTTTGTTGGCAAGATTTCTATTATTATTATTATAAAAAATCAATTATCTATAGTTAGTAGAATAACGACTTATTTTAGAAATTCTAAAATAGGAAAATTGATTAAAAAATCGAATTTAATTAAAATTTGAAATTAGATTAAAATACGAAAATTAAAAGAAAATTCGAATGAAAATTTTGTGTCCCCATTTTTATTAGGTGAATCATATTTTTATTATTGTTATTTTTTAGTGTCACCTAAATACACAGTTTGTTGTGATCTAAATAATTGTCAATACAATCAATACACAGCATTCACTCCAGTTTTTAAAGGAGACTTGGCTAGACTCTACAATTTCTTCTTAACACAACATTTCACGCACAAATATATTCTTAATACAACATAAGTAAACATAACAGTAATCATAATAAACAAAAAAATATATCATTACTTACTCATCCAATTTCCCACTAATTGGAATATCAAAGAATAATCAACCAAAAAATTAAAGTTTGAATAAAAAAATTTTAAGTAATGAAGTGATATAATGTAGAATGCTTTTCATGTTATAGAATCAATTTCGTGATTATCAAAATTTACTCAAATAGTTCATCTTTTTTTTGATTTTACTTTTTTTTCATTAAAAAATGGCAAATACTCAAACTTCAAAACTTAGTATTTATTATGATTTATTATTTTAGAAACAAAAATTGAAATTGTTGATCGTCCTAAAATTGGAGATTTTATGTCTTTGGATAAGAATTCTAGCGTAATCGAAGTTACAATAAGAACTATTATGAGAAATGAAACTTTGATTAGACAATCTGTAGTTTCTGAAATACACTAGAAGATTCTGCAAAAGATAAAATATAAAAGCAACGGCAATTTAGAATCTATATTACCATTGCTTTTATATTTTATCTTTTGCAGAACCTTTTAGTGTATTTCTATATTATAGATAACATAACATGAACCATTTACATTCTCTCCATCGACCTATTATAACACCTATATACAAAGTGGCTTATAAAATTTTTCAAAATGTGCACTCTTCATAAATATCAAAATCAATCAATAAATTACTTCTGGGGATGAGATGACTACCAAAGGATTTCCATCGAAGCTTGGAAAAATAATTGTGGATGTTGAATACTGTTCACATCAGATTTTTAATGCCGACAAAACTGCAAATTTTGGAAAAATGCCGAATAGTGTATACAATGCAAAATCTCAAAAGAATGCTGGTGGTCTTAAGGCAGCAAAGGATCTGATAACTTTTTTTATTTACACTAACGCTTCAGACTTTAAAAATTGAACTCCCATTACCTTTTATGAAATAAAATGTGCATAAATGCACATAAAATTATATTTGGCTTTTAATATCTGCTATTAATATAGTTTTCTTCGTAAATCCTTTAATTTCACCTTTTCTAAAAGGTGTTAAATATATGGAACCAATCATCCATTTTACCATGTACATGGGGTTTCTTTAAAGATTTTTTTCGTCGAAACTTATTACCATTTAAAAACAAAATTAAGTGTAAATGAATAAAAGCATTGCATGAAAAACGTCAAAAATCACTCAAATTTTCACACAATTTCAACACGAGTTAAATAGCTTACCAAAATTTTAATAACATTCAAGAAATGTTTAATATTAAAATACTTAAGAAGAATAAACCACCGATTTTGCATTAAAGACGAAATATTAGAAATTATATTAAACAAAAGATAATTCAGCAGTTCTTTGTTTAATTTGTTTGAATAAAGAAATGACATTTGAATTTAAATTTGAATGAATCGCAAAAGCCTATCGGTAAGTTCTATTTACTGAAATTAATATTATAATTTTTAAATTCAGATTTTAAAATTATCAGTTCGAGAGTCTTCAGAGCTTACAGTATTTTTATATGATTTTGAATAATAATACAAATGAATTTTAGAAAAAACGAGTAAGCTTTAATAAAATAAAGAAGGTTAGACACATAGAAAATAATACTAAAAACGATTTTATGCCAGATTTAGGGTATATTTATTTTTAAAATCTAGTTTGGATTTTGATTTATTTAGATCTGACAAAGAGTTAAGCTTAACTAGTGAAGAAAGTGATTAATTAATGTTTCGAAATTTTAATTTAATTAAATACTTAGGTTTTAATTGTATTTTTAATGATAAATCAAACGTCGATAAACTAGAGAAACCAGGAAGTCGACGAAAGATTTCTATATTAAATCTTACTGTTGATGAGATTCAATCACAACCATCCGAAATTGTTAATGATGAAAATGATAACAGTTTTCAATTGTCCCATCGAGTAGGAGACGGCGAAGAAAATTATGTTCCACAAAGTAAAATTGGATTATGATATTTTTATTAATTAATCAAATGTTAATAATTTTTTTATTATATCATATTTAAATATTAATTAGTAAGTGAAATAATTTTGATAATTAATAATTTTATTAATTTTATTTTATCAAAATTAACAAAATCTCTCATGTACGCACCTTCCTCTCCTCATTTAAATTTCATTACGAGTATTAGGCTATCATTGAAACGTATTGACGTAGTTTTCAAATCTATTTGTTAATCTCTTTGATTGTTTGCACCTATTCACTTCACCGTGCCTTTTGTCCATTAACTTAACAGTTGAAAACACATTTAACCTACCAAATTATGGATATAATTAATACATTCCCCTTGGTTATTTTATCAACATATCACAAAGATATGAATCAAATGACGTGATAATATATCGGTATTTTTGAAGTGAGCACCAATAATGAAACCTGTAACTCTTCAAATTCATTCCTCCAGTCACATTTCAAGAATGCTGCTGTCAAGTGTCATTACAATTGTTCTCAAAGTTAGCAGTAAGAAATGTCGAGATCGACATATAATCATTTATGAAACTAAATCCTTTTTTTACCCTTTTCCTTATGTAAGTTAAAATGTGGCTGGTCTCATTTTTAGAAAGAAATTGTTTTATACCAAAATTTACATTTAGGAAAGTCAACTAGACTTAACAAATCACTTATAGAAATCCCTCTCAATCAGTCATTCTACGCAGCAGACAATGAACAAGAAGACGACAGTTTAGATCTTATTAATCATGATCTAAATGAAACATTACATGGTTTTGATAATGAAACCGAAGAAATCCCTTATGATCATGAATCTCTTTGTGATCATAGAAATTCAGATGAAAACGATTTTGATTGCTTAATGAATATTAAAAATCTGAGTTTTGAGAAATATTTAGATGAATCAAAACGGGAAGATTGTTTAACGCCTAGTTTGAGGAATATTGAAGCTAACAATCCGGAAACATCAAAGAAAACAATTTCTAATTTATCGACATCATATAAGGAGAATAATAAATCTACCGTGTCACCTTGCGATGATTTAAACTCATTTCTGTTGCCATCTAAATCAAAGGACAGGTTCTTATCAATTTCTTGTAGGCAATTCCCCCGGAAGCTCTCATATTGGTTGTAATGATGCAAACATAAAATCTGGATTAGATTTCAGCTCTAGCATACTCGATAGTCGTTCAATTGAAAAAAGCGTATCAAATTTTGATTTAAATATCAACATTGACGATAGAGCATTTGAAAGCAATTCTAGATCTTCAATTGACGGTGGAATTTTAATTGAAAATGATCCCATAGATGTCAATTCTTGTACGCCAATTGATAATGATCATCAAGAATTGATAAATAATTATAAGGCGTTCAATGAAATCAGTCCGATTGCTAAATGTACACAAACTATGCACAGTTCACACGTATCCCCCAATGACACATTTCGTGAGTTGGAAAATATCGATCCTAATATAGAATCTAGACAAAATTATTGTTTAATTAACGAAATTAGTCCAATCGCAAGATGTGCATCGAATGTATCATTCGACAGTTCGTTTTCTGGCTCGGAACATAATGATTCTATTGAGGAATCAGGGAATGATTTAAATATGGTAATCCACGAGAGCAATAAAATCGTCCAAAATAGTGGAAATATCGATTCGGAAAATTTGTTGGATTCTAGTGTATTTGAATTGAAAGATTTCGACAAAGATAAACTGAAAACAGAAATTAAAGAAGTCTCATCGGGGAACTTTGTGGCTACACCAATACAAATCAATAGATTTGGTGCAAGATCTAGTATTTTGATCCTAACTCCTTCTATCAGCAGCAATAATGAACATAATACAAATCATTCATTCATCATTAATGATAAAATAACTTCTCCGGATCAATTGAATATTAAAAATCCATTTGACGGACTGGATTTATCACAGTGCAAATCTAATATTGGTTTTTTAACAAATGAAAACGTTTCAAAAACCATCAATCAAACTGACATTGATTTTCCAATTGATAGTGATTGGGATATTTCTAAATCCACAGAAAACCAATACGCAGTTGATAAGAAATTATTGACCAATGAAAATGAATCCATCTTAAATAAAAGTTTGAATTCTTGTGATTCGAATTTTATTAATTTCTTTGATAAGTCACACAGTTCACTATGTTCCGGACACAAGCTCAATAAAGGATAACAAACCTATAAGCCCCATTAATCGATGGAGATCTAACGGTGGTGATTATTCATGTTCCGAAATTTCTCCTATAGATAACAAGAACAGCAATTTCTTAATGAAAAATAATGCTGGAAATTCTCAAAGAATAATCGACAAAGAAATCTATAAAACCAGTCAATTATTTCAAAACACGGACAAAAGTATTGAGGAAAACGTTTGTATGACATTCGATTACAAGGAACAAGAATCCACCAAAGAAAACAGAATTAAACCAATTGGGCAGTCTCCAAATATCAATCAGTCGATTGATTATGATTCCTCATTCAATGATGACAGCATTCTAACAAATAACGACGACATTTTGAACAAAGCGTTGATATTAAATTGTTCTAGTGATACATCAATGAACGCCTTATACCAGGAACAATTTATGAATCACAAACCTCCTGAGGAATCATTTCCCGATAAAATTTCGAATATTCATGAAATTGACGCTAATTTATCCTTTAATGTAGAAAAAACTAAAATTGACATAAATCAATATAATTGTGCAAGTCACCATTCGATTGATGTAGATCTCAATATCAGCCAATTAGAAATTGATAACACAATAGGCGATTTATCTCTATGTCAAAATCGGTTTCTGAATCACAAATCTCTTGACGAAACGATTTCCAATAAATCTTCGAACATTGAAGAAATTGACGTTAATTTATCCTTTAATGAAGAAAAAAATAAAATTGACACAAATCAATATAATTGTGCAAGTCACCATTCGATTGATGTAGATCTCAATATCAGCCAATTAGAAATTGATAACACAATAGGCGATTTATCTCTATGTCAGAATCGGTTTCTGAATCACAAATCTCTTGACGAATCGATTTCCAATAAATCTTCGAAAATTGAAGAAATTGACGTTAATTTATCATACAATAAAGAAGAACAGAAAATCTCCGATAAAATCGATATAAGTCAACAGCATATTGGAGCAGAAGATCCAAATATAAGCCAATTAGAGATAGATAGCACAATAAACCAATCATTTTCTGCAATCCAAGAAATTCCCGAAATTTCGAAACCTACCGATTATATTTCGCAGCATTTAATCGATAAACAATCTACAAATTGGTCCATGTTTAATATAAATGACCACAGTGAAGGATATTCCATAATAAATACTGACAACTCAATCGATTCCATTGAACGTATTCGTGATCATAAATCTAATTTTATTTCCGATTTTACTTTCGATTTTAATAATTCCATAAGAAATTCTTTCTCAGCTAATTTCTCCGATAAAGTTTCCAATACAAACACATTTTGCACTCCCATTAATGCATTGAATTTCGATCGAAATTGCACTAGTTGTGCTAATAAGCGCGTGCAAAATGAGCATATTCAAATGACTCCAATCACATATCAAATTCAATCAATTAAAAAACCGAATTCGATTGTGTCTCAATCTAAATATTACAACTTGGAACTTTTGATTTCATCAATAAAATCCCAAGAAAATAAACTCGATATTGATGTATTATACGATAAGTGCTTTTCAATCGATAATATTCATCAATTCAATCAAGATTTACTAACTGTTAATAAAAAGGATTGGGATTCTATCATTATTGATCGGAACCCTCCTTTACAACTCTGCAATTATCCGGAGATCAATCAGCTATACGTAACGCACATAGGAAATCCGATATTGAAAGTCATGGAATATTGCAAAACCCATCTGCAAACGCTTTGTACGAAATTCACTGAAAAATTAGAAAGAATCAATAAATTGAAAACGAATCTTCTATTGAAATGTTTCTTTTGTAAACGAAAACAGTTGTGTAACCATCAAAATCAATTGAAAGTCCTAACACAAGACATAACTGATGATATGAAAGCCAACTATAATTTTCTACTTCGAGATGTTCGCTGGAAATACGATTTCTCATTGAAATCCGGAACGGAATCTTTCAAAATGGAAGTCGTCAAACTGAATATCAAAATGAGGAATATCATTTCAGAGCGAGAGAGCAAAAAGCAGCTGTTTGATAATAATAGGAAACTCGCGATGATCGATAGTAAATTGAAAAAAGCCGAAATGTTGGTGTCGAGTTGTTTGAAAATGACAGAAATGGATCGAGTAAAACAAGCGTTAATGGAGAAAAGTCACTCGAAATCCCCTGAACAAAAGAAAGAAGATTATTTGAAGTTTATAATCAGTCGGAAAATAAGTCCATTTCGTGAAGTTCATCTGACAAACTCCTCCATCAAATTCTCACTAATGGGCTCTCGAGTGAATATTATCGCTAAAGTCCGGAATGAATCGGAGACAATCTACATTGAATCTGCAACAGTTACCGCCGAATTGACTCTTGCACCGATGAATGCCTGTATTGAGAACTATTTCCAAACATTGATCGATCGGTATCTGTTTAACCGCACCACTGCCTATGCTAGAAACGTATTTTTGCAATGGATTTAAAACTACTCATTTAATAATGTTTTCAGTTCCTATTAAACTATCAACTGCCTATTCTATTACTATTTGCCGATGTCAATTTGTGCCGGAAATATAAATATCTCGCCATATATTTCGAATCAGACAATTCTTTCATGTAATAAATGCAGTTTTGATCGATATATGAAATGTGGTTAATATATAGACTGAAGGCACAAATAATGAGCAATTGTCCGCTTGCTCGATTTTCTGTTGTTTTTGATTTAAATCCAATCTCCTCCTATCAGCACAGATCATTGAAATATCAGTTGGAAATTGATTATAATAATGTGGAGTAAGTTTTGATATTATATCTAGTTTATCATCTAATGAATTACAGTAAATACGATTATAGCGCGCTTTATTGGAGGGCTTGTCAAAATCGAATTTCTCATTGATTTTTCTGAAATTTTTAATTTTCCCTTTCATCATTAATATTTAACAAATTAAGATCAATAACATTAAATATTAACAGAAATTTTCGATACCTGGATTTATAAAATTTTATTGATGTATTTTATTACTATTTTAATCAATAATCCGTTACAGTAATATTCTATTACTAGCTATGAAGGTCTACTGCTTTGATTGCACTCTGATCTCTTTTTTCATGATTATATCGAATTCAATGAATTGTGATTGCAATGACGCCTCTAAATAGTAAAATGCAATAGACCGGCAATTCGATACGATACACGAGCAGAATTTATATCATCTTGTAGAGACTTTTAAATATTTTGAGATATATCGAATATTTCATGTAACGATTGAAAATGTTGAAAATCAATAACTTTTAAAAATTAAAAATCAAATAAAACTTTAATAACTATCGAGTAAATCATCGGTGAAAACTGAAAATTTTAAAAATCGTTAATCCAAAAATTCAGAAATCATAAATTCAAAAATTTGCTAATTTATTTCATTTAAACAAATAATTAAAAATTAATCCCCACTAAAAAAATCTCAAACCAAATATCCCACGTGACATTGTCCTCAAGGTCCTGTACTACTGCTTATATCTGGTTTACTGAGTTGTGATTGCAACGCATCTCATGATGCCCCTGCAATTTAGATGCAATACACATGCATTATTTATATCATTTTGCAGACTTTTATTCTGAGTCCAATATTTTAAACATATTTTGATTAAATATTGAGTACTTCATGTCAGAATTGAAAACTTTGAAAAACAATAAAATCTTAAAACTGTAAAATCTTGTATTTAATTTTGTGTCAAATAAATCTTTAAAAACTATCGAGTAAATCATTGGGAAAAATTGAAAAATTTTAAAATCGATAATTAGAAAATTCAAATATCATATTCGGGAAATTCTATTAATATCATAAAAAATTAACATCTAAAATAATTAATAATTAATAAAATTTTTTAAATTATTAAATTAAATTCTGAATGTCTAAATTTTAAAAATAATTACATGTTTTTATAATAATTAATAAATTTGTTTGAAATCCTTAATTTACATAGTTATTATATCCCACCTGATGATGACAGGGAAACTGTCGAAATATATCGTGAAAAGAATGTTTGATTGGCGTTATCTTATGATAACATTAAATCATTGCCATGTATGTTGAACTATTTATTCAAAATTATTTAAACTGATAATTCAACCATTGAATACATTTGGAAACAACAATTATAAACATCCTCAATTTCAACACTAAACTATTTAAAAACATTTAAAACACAAGTGTTCACATAAATTTTCCGATCCATTGATCTTATCAAACACGCTTCATTAATTATGTGTTCCCAATAATTATTAAAATCTTTCAATAAAATTTTACACCAACCGGCAATTGATAACCATCTAAAGGACATTTAATAAGCTAATAAGCTCTAGAAATCCATAGAAATGTCTAAGTTTCTCATTAAACTTTAATTAGATTATAAAACCTTTCTATAGAATAATAATTATAAAGAAAATATAAATAATCATATAAAAATAACAAATATGTTATGAAGACTAAATATGGTGTTAAATTTATATTTTAATCAAAGGACATTCCATTAAAAGCTAAATAAAAGCTAAACGCATGTTTCTATAAAAATTATTAGAGACACACAATTAATCATATTCCCAATTGTAGAGCTGACATTATTGATAATATCCGTGGCATTTTGAGGACGTGGTCTAATAGTGAAGTATCTATTTTTTAGGCAGGAGAATATTTCTTCGATGGGATTCAATTGCGGGCTATAAGGGGGCAGATAAGCATGATCAACATTATTGTTTTCAAACCACGTAGCAACCTCTCGTGTCCTGTGAAACTTTACATTATCCATTAGGATAATGTAATGACCTTATCAGGAGAAAAATAGCCTAAATTTTTACATTCTATCAAAAACTCTAAAAACAGACTACCTTCGACTAATTTAAAATGCAGAATTTTTTCGTTTGAAATTATTGACAATAAACTAATATTTCTTCCTCTGTTTGTTGGAACAGTTAATGCAGCTGGAGTATTAACTGGGGAATATCCAAAATTAAACCCGGTCTCATCCAGATATAAAATGGCATTATTTCTTATATTTCTGAATTTCAAAGCAAATATTTTTCTTTGTGCAATCAATTCAGGAAATTCTACTTTAATTGACCTTTTCTTAAGTCTTCCTCGTTAAATTAAGTTTTTTCAAATAGAGAGAAACAGTGGGTTGGCTTATATTAATACTCTAAGTTTCTAAAAAATTAGCAATTCCTGTTTGGTTAAAGGAATTATCGTGTTGAATGCATTCCCCAACCTTAAGAACTTTTTCTGTAATGCCAAGGACTGCTCTTCCAGGTTTCTTGAACTGACTATTTTTCATAAAATCTTCATCGTCAGCCTGTTCAATTTTAGTTAGCCATTTATATACAGACTTATTCGAAATCTTCAACACTCTCGCCTTTTTTTGCGACATCGTCACCTTCAGACTTCATATCCTTCAAAAGTTCAAGAGTTTTTTGCGTGATGGCTGTTCTTTTCCTGGGATTATTTGATTGTTCTTCTAAGCCGAGGATATTTGTAAATGCATTTTTGTGTTCAGATTTTTCTTTATAATTATTAATAAATTCTTTATAATGATTAATAAATTCTTTATATTGATTAATAAATTCTTTATAATTATTAATAACCTTGTAATACAAAAAGATTATTGACGCAATGGAAAGTGGCCACGAACTTTACGAAATAGGCCATATTTTTGGTATCAGAAAGAAAACAGTGATGTGATAAAATAAAATATAAAGACTGAAATGTAATAAATAAATTAATGAAAAAATGACTTTTTTATCATTAATTTATCATAAAATCTAAAAAATAATTTAAAATAGTTATATTAAATAAAAGAAAATCACAATTAATCATTTAAAATACTTAAATTTAATACTCCCTCTGTCCAAAAATGATAGTCCAGTTGCATTTTAGCCTTTTTCTCAAAATGAATGTCAATAGAGAATATAAAAAATTGAACGGTTTTGTAAAACCTTTTATAGTAAAAACACATTAAATAATTTTCTTTTTATTGATTGAACAAATAACAAAACTGCATTTTAAGTATCACTATTTTTGGGCAGAGGGAGTAATATTTTTAAACCAAAGCAAAGCTCAATCTTATTTAATGCCTTATTAATGATAATCAATTGCGCTGCATACATATTATTGTGCTCACAAATATTGATCAATTCCTTCGGTCGATAATATTGAAGAACTTGAGTTCAGAGTAAAAATACATATAAAATACAATTATATAATCTATTCCGGATTCTACTCAAGCTTTTGTAAGAATAAAACATAAAATTTTCACACTCACCAATATTCATATGTATAATTTCCAGGTTTGTAATGGAGTATTTGTTTGATTTCTAATTTTTGATTATAAATTAATTTATGTATTGCAGTGATTCAAAAATACGGCAAATTATTAATAATACCGGTAATGGACTGAATAAGCTATACAGATTGTTTGACAAATTGTTCAATGAATTATCATCAATTGTTTTAACAGTATAATGTTTAAATAAATTATTGAAATTTGTTCTCATTTTTTAATTTTTTTCAAGTTGATTTTGATTTTGTATTTCCCAAATTGAATGGTTTATTTGCAGCTTAGTCTTGTAGTCGCAATTAATTGCAATACGATGGACAAGCAGAGTAGTTCACTATTGATCTAATGTATGTTTTAAGCCCCCTTGCAAAGTGAATGAACTCGGGTATTAAAGTTGAGAGAATTAACAAAAAACAGTTAAGCAATATTTATAATAGAATTTCTAATTTTAATTAAATATCAATTCATAACTTTCTCGATTTTGCAGTTTCTACGTAGTCAATTTCATTTATCCAACAGGTCATTTTGTCTTTTTAAGTTTTCGACTTTGATACTTGAATAAAAAGTACATAATTTATTAATAACAATAATTATTCCACATTTACAATAATAATAAGTGGTTTCTATATCTCGAACACAAAATAAATACATTTTTTGGAAATATCATTTTTTACTTTTTTCCCAAACTTATTGATTCTGATTGAAAAAATTCCTCATCTGCTGTTTGAAATAATTTCCTATTTTTTGTTTCATATGGTAGAAGAAAGCTGAGAACAAATACGATTGCATTTAGAATACACAAAATAACGGTTCCACCAATGAAAGACGTTTGGGCAATGAATATATTGACAAGAAAGGCTGATAAAATAGCTCCAATTCTCGCACAGAATCCACACAGGCCTATTCCCAGACTTCGAATTGAAGTGGGGAAAAGTTCTGTAGCGTAAATGATTCCTACACTGGAAAACGATATTAGAGATCCTCGGATAAAAAATAATAAAATATTAAGACTTAAAGAACTTAAGCATAAATTTAATGATAATATGCCAAAGGAAATGACAACAGAATTAATTGCCAATGTCAATTTCCGACCAATCATATTAATCAAAATTATGGCTATCGGTAAAATAAGCAATTCACCTGTTGTAGAAATCAATAAATTTTTATATATATTCCAAGTCATTTGAAAACAACATGAATCATCAAGTATATTATTTTTAGAATCTTTTAGAGGTTCAGAAAATCTTTTCATGTCTTGTAAACATCTATGTGGAATGAAATTATATATTGGGATGAGCAAAATAACGCTACAGTAGGTTAGACCAGTGACAAATAGCATGAAACAGATAATAATAGTCGATGGCAAATAGTTAGGGTGAATAAAATCTGTTAATGAGGACTTTTTATTCGTTGTTTCCTTGATATCCGTTATTAAATGCGCATTGTTCATTTTGGCAATTTTATTCAAGATATTTAAACTTTCGATTTTCTTGTTCTTCAATAGCAAATATCTTGGAGATTCAGGAACCCATAACAGCGATAACAAAATACCAAACGCTGGAATCAAAGCCAATCCCAAAACAAGCCTCCATCCATATAAAGGAAAAACCATAAAGCTCACAATAGTAATCAAATACGAACCGAGAGCCCAGAAAAATTGAAAACAAGTCAGCAATGTTCCTCGGAAATTAATTGGCGTAAGCTCTGACATCAGCGCATATTGTGATGCTGAATTTCCACCGATAGAAAATCCGATTAGAAATCTAATGATTGTCAACCAGATTATTGTCGGAGAAATTACACTGAGAAATCCAAAAAAAATTAATCCAATATTAGATAAAATCAATGTCTTCTTTCGTCCGTATTCGTCACTAAATTTTCCGAAAATAACTGCACCAATCATTATTCCAGAAATGACTGCAGCAGTTAGAAAAGTTGACTCGATTGCCGTTATTTTCCAATCACAAGATAAAAACGGACCAAGAAAAACCAAAATCATCATTTCCATGGCGTCGCACGAATGGATTATTCCCATTATTATCAGAAGAATAAAATGAAATTTTCCAATACCAATTCCATTAATCGCATCTTCAATAGAATTTACTTCAATCATGTCAGTTTACAGAAAACAAAACAAAACAAAACTACAGAAAAATCGATTAATTGAATGAGTTAGTGCCTCCACAATTGTAATTTCTTGTAATCAATGCATTGGATAAATTTGTGCTACAACGCATTTTATTCAACCATGTCATCGATTAGCTAAAATAACAGAAAATAATTAAAATAAAATAATGTTTTTTTGAAGCATTTAACATGAAAATCTCTTCTAGATAGTTGAAATTTCTTTAAACAAAAATATTGTAAAGTTTTAAGAGCAATCGAAAAAATGAAATTTTGTTTAAATGACACTTTAAATAAAAAATAATTTTTTTGAGCTGTATATCTGATTAGGGATTCAAACTAGAGCTGAGTCGAAAACTTAAAACAGAGATTAACCAATTTTTTTTACAAAAGCTTAAACGAAAAAAAATTTCATCGTTTTTTCAAATTCGAAATTAAATTGTTTATAATATATTTTGTTTAAAACAATAAAATGATAATTTAAGCCTTTTGCTGCAAATAATGTATTTAATGAAAGAATTTTCGACTATACGATAGTCCTTGTCAATCTCCTGGAATTTAGCAATGTTCTTCCTCAAAATACCCTTCAATCTTTCTTTTATTTCCTTTCTCTTAATTCTCATTGGTTGTTCCATAAAGAATTTGATATGAATAGTGTTTAATAACGCTTTCGAAATTAAAAAGATACTAGAAAAGAAATAAGATTTTTTAACTGAAACATTTTATATAAAATCAAATTGGTCTTCTGTTACATAGTCTTAAATAACGAAACTCAAATAAAAAATTTAGGCAATGCACTTTAGATTACTCGAGAAACTACTGAACTTTAGAGAAAAGTTTACAATAAACGCTTTCGCAAGTCTTGGCTTACGAAATCCAGAAAAATGAAAAAAATTGTTAGTTTGAGAAGTATAAAGAAAAATTGACGAAGTTATAAAAAATTACTTGAAAAAAGGTTAATACTAGAACTTTGGGTAAAGAGCAAGAAAAAAATATATGAAGATAGAAGTGCAACTAGAGTGGGCAAGTAAAATCATCAATAAAAGCAGCTCAAATAAGATAAGTATGAATCGTAAAGACGGTCTAGAAAAAAAATAGACTTTTTAGAATTGAAGTTCAAAATATAGAGAAAAATTATGTTTCAACATCAATATGTAGAAGGAGAGCGCCAAGACATAATAGCAAAATTAACACGTTTGGCAGGTTACAGGAAAGCAAAGTTATACTCTTCAATCTTATGAGAATGTCCCAGGGTCCACTCTTCTTTGCACTCAAATTTACCAAACTTACATCTTTTACATGGTCGTTAGATCTCACTAAGGCGATGCCGCATTCTGGAGCATAGCTAAGTCATGAAGTTTCATTTTTCGCATTGAATTCTGAAATATTTAGTTATCCGTTGAAGTGTTTAAATTTTCGAAAAATTTGTTCGTCCTAACCGGTTACTGCTATTTCTCAATGTTATGAAATAAAATGTCGGTCGGTCGGATTTCGTGGTTGTAGCTTTCGGTGAATTTGACAATTCAGCTTAAGTTCAACTGGTGGTTTGTGCTTCGATCCTAGTTTAAATATTAATACTGAAATGGCTGTGGAATTATCTACTGGCTGACTGCATGGCTTTTCTGTGCTAATTACCCTACGTGGCATTCGACATCTAGAATGTTCTTATGTGTGTGATGTATTCACTCTCGCCCTAAAGCTCACTCTCAGCATGTTGTGACAAAGTAAGGTCACATCATAGATTTATCTGTCAACAGAATGTCATGCTACATGTATATTTGTGCCATCATCAATCGCTGTTAGTTTAGTGAAATTTGGAAATTATTTGTCTAAATCTTTCTATCGTTTGAGGATTTATATATGGTTAAAATCAATCAATTTTTACTACGTTAGCAGCTTGCTTATTCGCGATTGATTGAGCAGTTGCTGTTGGCCTCTGGACTTATTTCATCATGCCATCGTCGAACTATCCTCGTGTTTATTATCATTAAAGTGTTTGTTGGGTTAATCAGATTATTGCTTCGATATTTTGGCACGGTAGTTCCCAAATATTTGACTGAAATGAATGATTTTAAACTAGTAGTGATTTTTATTTGGTCCTTATTCCGAACCAATGTAACGAATTAAACAAAACTTATATTGGTGTCGTCTTCATTTTAATGCCAAATAGGTCGACTTTGTTTGTTGGGCATTATGTGATTGCAAACGAAGATTGAATTTACTAGTTATATTGGCTACACTGTTTAATGAAACTGTTTAAAACTTGCCGATCTCAATCTAAATTTAAATCTTATCCGTTAACGTTCCGCGGTTACTTGTATTACCTATTGCGAGCATAGTATGGAGACGCGGACGTTTTCCACATGCAGACACCCGAGCGTTGATTGTGACTTACTAGTTGGTAACCCTTAAGTTCAATAGTAGGGACAACAAAATAGAATGAGATATGACTATACTTGTGCACAGCATTGTATCACGAATACTAATTTTGCAAATATCTTACGCATCTATTCCTCCCTTTACTATCTATCGTCCACAATGAGCACAAGGAGCTACAGTGTAAACTGTGCAGATAAACTGCTTACAACTAGTAAGTCTCAATGTAATATTTTACTGACTTGCAGTTTATTTTGGTGGCTGTGGGCCGAAAAATATCATGATTTTATTCATTGAAAGTGATCTCGTCTAGTGGAACTAGAAAAATAACAAAAAAACAATAACAAAACCTTTAATTTATACTATATCATGAAAGTAATAGAAAGATTCTTATTTTCTAAATCATATTGCCTGATTACAAAATTTTGGTCCAACCTTAAATTGTGACCGAAACGCGTTTGCGTATTTACCTTAATTTTCGTGCCGAGTATGTTTGCGTGATTGATGCAGTAAAAGAAATTCGAATTATTTTAATTCTAATTATTATCAATTTTGACGGCGATTTTTTATGATTTATTTTATTTTCTAATTTTATTTAATTTTAATAAAATTCGCCACCATGATGAATATGGTAATTTTCTAGAATATTCTATGCTATTTTTAATAGTTTTAATATATAATTCTTATTTCTGAATAAATAGTTAAACGTACATGGTAATGATTTAATTATAAGATAACGCCAATCAAACATTCTTTTCAGGATATATTTCGACAGTTTTCCTGTCATATGAAAAAGTTAATAGCGTAAAAAATGAATTAGGAATTAAAACTATTAAAAGGACTGAAATGATAGAATATTGTATGAAAATAGTGAAATCCAGCATGGCATCGATATCAAGAATAACTAAATATAACAGTGAAAATTAGGAAATTAAATCATCATAAAATAATAAGAAAATAACGTAAAAATTAAAACGAAATAAGAATTATAAGATAACACCAATCAAACATTCTTTTCACGATATATTTCGACAGTTTCCTGTCATCAACAGGTGGGATATAATAACTATACAAATTAAGGATTTTAAACAAATTTATTATTTATATATAAAAAAATTTTTTATTTAATAAAAACATGTAATTATTTTTAAAAGATTATAATTAAATTAATATATTATTTTTTAAAATTTTAGCATTCAAAATTTAATTTAATAATTTAAAATTTTTATTAATTATTTAATTTACTACAACAATCAATACATACACTATACAAAAAAATTATTTAATTAAATTAATTTTTTTGTATATTGTATGTATTGATTGTTGTATTAAATTAAATAATTAATAAAATTTTTAAATTATTTTCTTATTATTTTATGATGATTTAATTTCCTAATTTTCATTGTTATATTTAGTTATTCTTGATATCGATGCCATGTTGGATATCGCTATTTTCATACAATATTCTATCGTTTCAGTCCTTTTATTAGTTTTAATTCCTAATTCATTTTTTACGCTATTAACTTTTTCATACGACAGTTACAGCCAGTGTCACCCAATTTGAAATTTTTACGACTAAACCCGCTTTGTCCATCAACGTCTTAACAAACCTTGAATAATCTTTAAAACAATTTCCAACCAACATAATGAAACAAAAATTAATATTTATTAAAAATGAAACTCAACAAAATTAAAAGGAAAATTGATCCTGAAAATTTTACTAATTCTATCTTGATAACATTTGCACTTCCCATTTATTAACAAAATACAATCCGTCACGCAAATCGAAAATCTAGACTCGGAACTATATAAAAAATCTCTAGCAAAGCCAATTCTTATAAAAATCCATACAATTAAAAAAAGGTTTTTAACTTGCTCCAGTCAACAAATCATACAAAATTGAAATTAAAAATTAACAATAACATTTACTTTATCACAATTAAAACACGGCAAGACTAGAATCTCTCCATATTTCTTTCGTTTTCCCCCATCAACTAATGAAAAGAATATCGTCACCCATTTACAGGCGGTTTCCAATAGATGTATAAAAATATCTGTCATCCCAGAAAATAAACACACACATACAACAAATTAAACCATTTAAACAAAGTTCCCAAAATTGATGAAATAAACACAAAAATAAACGAATCACAATTAATTGAAAAAGATAGCCCAACCATCCACGGTTTTATCTATCTATTTTGTTAAAATTCTTAACCACATTTTTTAAAATTTAATTACTTACACCGAAAATTCACCTAAAATCAGGACTAAGGAAATTATTGTAAAAAATATTTTTATTCCCAACAGCAACCACAGCAAAAAAAACATTGAAAAAAAACCAAATAAATAAACACAAGCTGATTGAAGAAAATCAAAAGAAAGATCATTTTCAACAAAACAACAATTATAAATGTAAAAATTAATAATAATAATAATAATAATAATAATAATAATAATAATAATAATAATAATAATAATAATAATAATAATAATAATGCGATCAATTGTTGCTGATGTTTATTCAGTGTTGTTTTAATAGAGTAATTTAAAAAAATAACATGAAAACTCTTTACAGATAAATAAATCAGAAATGACGATAGAAATCAAAGATTAATTGAACCGGTTTGCAAATCCACAGAATCCAGCACAAAACTTACAGAGTTTTATGCTGGATTTGCAGATCACTGCTTCAGTTTATATGGGACCAAACCAAAAAAAACAAAATTTTATTCAATTCTCAACTCTCTAAATCAACATCGATTCCAAATGATTTCCATTCATCTTCTGGCAGAGAATCTTTAATCGACTTCTCCATGGAATCCAATTTATTCTTGTAGAACACCAACTGAGATTCCAATTCGATTTGAGTATTTTTCATCGATTTCAATTCACTTCTCATATCGTTGAGCGATAGGTCGAACTGAGTTATAAGAGTTCTTTTAAGGCAAAACTAAAAGAAAAATTTATGTAATTATTCACAGACAATTCAACTGCGAAATCATTTACCAAATGGTGATCGATCCGGGATTCGAAAGAATTAATACAACTGTGTGAATCCTTTTCAGACAGCTCTTCGGACTGTGAAACTTCAAGAAAATCATTGAATGGATCACGAGGCGACTCGATATGATGATTTACCAAATTCGAACGAGGACTAATTTATAAAAAAATATTTAAAGAATTCAATAAAAATAATCAATAAAAGTATCCAAAATCACTAAGAGAGAAATTGAATTTCTTATAAATCCGAAATTGAGTGTAAACAACAAGGGAAATGTAAAGGAGAACATAAGTTTGACAAAAAATGATTTCAAATAAGTAAATTAAAAATTAAAATTTAAAAACCCTTTCACTAATAATTGCAATTGATGAAACAGCCATGTGCATATGGATAGCCGCATATAGATTAAAATGTTAACTCGTCATGTTTAAAGGTCTATTGTGTTTCATAAATGAAACAATTATTTTTACATGTTGGTTTTATACTACAAATTCAAAAATTGCAAGATATTTTATACTTCACTGGGTGTAGCATTATACTTTTAATAGAAATATTTAAAAGTATACTTGTTTTACTGTAACAGAAGTATAACCGCACCTATTTCATATATCGCATTGTCATTGTTCCCGTGCGTGGATTTCAGCAACACTGTATATTTGAAAAAATATATTTTTTAATATTAGCAACTTAATGAATGTATATTTTATTTAGTATTTACCGAATACCCAGAGGTAGAGGACAGATTGTGTCTCTCTTCAACGAGAAGCCATAACGTGAGATTGCTAAAATTATTAAGAGGTCTGATAAAGTTGTGGGGAATTTTTTAAAGAATCAAGCTGATCCTTATCAAAAGAAACGCGAGATATAGATAGGGGTCGTTTGGTCAAACGGCCTTTTAATTCAACAAATAGTTGTAGCTACCTGAAAACAAGCCTGCAGTTTGATCCTCATCGTTCCACAATCATAGAGTGTTGATTACTACATCACATCTCGTCAGAAAGAAACTATCTGCTATTCCAACATTCAAATCCCAAGATCAGACCGAGTATATGAAGGTTTCCAGGGAGAATCTGACTTTTGATTGGAATAATTTTGATATTGGGACAGTTAAACATAGTTAAATTGTGCGTTAAACACTGCAAACTCGTTTTATTGATTTTATTGGTTTTAAAATTTTCTAGTGGCGGGACCTATGAAAAGACTTGCTAAATTTCTCGAAAAGGAAACTCTGATTTCTTTTCAGGAACATTTGTAAGTATTATTGTGATCTTCTTTAGGCATAATTGAGTATTTTTAAAAATTTATTATTTATTACAATCTCTAAATTAAAACAAAGATACTTTACGAATTAAATTATATTCAATTATATTGAATAAAATGCAAAAAAACGTTTTATGTTGACTGAGAGTATAAAGACGCAGTTAATTGAAAAATAGAGATGTATTTTTTAGGCATTTTAGACCTATTAACACCAAAGGAACTGAAATATACAAAATACATCTAAATACGAATAACAATTAAATATAAATAAATCCAATTTTTGGAATACAAGTTTCCATTTAATAGTTAAGCATATATAATAGAAAATTCAAAACTTTTTATAAAACTTCGTAATGCTGTAATAATTTATATTTTACGTGTAATATTCCGATATAATTAATAAAATACTGCTTTATAATTATTAATTATAATATAAATATATATATATATATATATATATATATATATATATATATATATATATATATATATATATATATATATATATATATATATATATAATTATTTATTTAGATTCTTGCCGGGGAGCTTTATCCAAATTTTAAAAATATTTCATTTAGGTTTAATGTTTTTTATGTTTCACAACGATATAGGCAAACATCATTAAAAGATACTGCCAAAATAGCTATTTTATATCTAGAAGAAATCTGATTAGATAAGTCTACTATTTCATCTATTTCCTTATTTAATGTCTTTTATTCTCATTTCTTTTCAAAAATGTGGAAAAGGATATTCGGAAAATTCGAGATAAAAATAAAACATAGTCTGAAAAGAAATTATGTTAATAAACATGTAACACTTTTAGTCCAGTAGTAGTCATTTATCACTATAAAATTTATAGGGCTTTAATTTTATTTACTAGACGAAATTGTACAATTCATAGCAATCACTAGATATTACATTCAATAGGCATTTTAAAGAAAGTAAATGCAAACTTTCGATAAATTTGGTCATGTAGTTGTTGTCAGTTTACAATTACTAATTGATAACAAAAACCTTTAATTTTCAATATAAAAGTTATGCAATGAAAAAGTTAAGTACTGTATATTTAATTGAGCACAATATAGGCGCGAAACATGAAATGAAAAGGCCTGAAAAGTAAAATTAAATTAGTTAGAATAAACCTCCCGAATTTATGATCCGGAGAGTCATTTTAATTACTCAATTGCTTATTTAAATAATAAAATCTATCTCATAAATTATAAAGTGGAAAAAATACATGTATTTAGTCTATACGCTATGCTAATTATATTTTCAACGATTTTGGTAATAGACTCAATTTCTCCAACAATTCATAAGATTTAATTAATATTTATTTTCAAATTTGTATTTTTCTATTTTCGATTTTACCGCCCAAGGGAACTTTACGGTAGAATGAAAATTTGCTCATACACAATAATAGAAAATGGATGTTCTTATAATTGTGACTAGCATATTACAGAAAAGTGCAATTATATAGCAAATATTGAAATCAGTTTTATTTATTTAATAAGTTGATAAAGTTTAAGGAAACCTTTCAGAAAAATTTGATTAAAGCTTTAATTAAAAATATAATAGCTTATTAACAAAAATGCATTGATGCACAATCATCAGAAACACTTTAAAAATATTTTGTTGCTTGTATTTATTATTTACATTTAAATAATTTGCAACAATTTTACTTTTTCAGATAGAATCCGGGAACAAATCTCATCTTTAAATATCCACCCGAAATTATTCAAGTGTTCAAGGAGGCCATACCTTAGAAATCAATAGGATGTATATAAGTTTCTGACAGATATTCATTCAATTGAAAAGCTTTTGGCAAAGTAACTTGATAATCATGAAGCGCATCATGACGCTCGAATAAAACAGGTTTGATTTTATCTGCAGTGATATTGGCATATTTTGAAAAAGTTAAAAAATAAGAAACGAAGATAAAGGAAATTGAAGAGATCAATAATAAAGAAGATAAAATATTTTACAAATTTAAGTAGTTGATTTTATATAAATATACAAAATACTACCAATATTTAAACGGCGTTGTTTGAATATAAATGAATGAACCGTTTGATTTTTTTAGTTTCTCTCCCATTTGATTTTCATTATATTTCATTATATTTTATTGATATAAATTAAATAATTTTAAATAATAAATTTTATTATAAATAATCATATCAGTGAGATTACCAGCACCTAATTGTTGAAGATAGCTAAATAATAAAACTTAAATAATCATTAAAGTGAAAAAATGAGTGGGGAAAATGGTATAAAATAAAGTGTAATTTGCTTCAGAAGTCTAAGAATCAAGTCAGAAGAAAGAAATTGAAAAATAAATGGAAAAAATCGATAAAATTAAATAATGAAATACGACAAGGCCATGCTTAATTAACAAGTATAAATTGAAAAGGTAAAAATAAAACAAAATCGAAATGAAATTTTCATATTTGGACAGGTAGTTCACGATAACAGATAAATAGAAAAATAGGTCTGAGAAAACGAAGGCAACATTAGGTGGAATTTTATAATTTCACAGTTGTCGGAGATAGAAGAATTGGCCAGAAATTACTTTTCGAAAGAGATAAATTGAATAAAAACAAAAACAACATTAAATCATCTTTAAGTGCCAGCTAATCACAAGTTATAAAAGAAGACACAAACAAAGTAGGACAGATGAAAAATCCAAGAAAAATTTGAAGAAAACTACATTAGCGGAGAAACAGTAAATTCAGAATTTATTATAATTTCTGGAAACATGGTCTCACGGAGATTAAAGAAAGCGAAACAGAAGTATAAGGATCATTGAATTAGGCCATTGCGCACTTTGTGTAATAAGCCCCGAATTTTGAGTTTTGAGTGGTGAATCTTCTGTGTAATTGTGTTAGCAGAAATCAAATCAATTGTAATTTTAATAGACAATAAATATTGGTAACATCTAGAACCTGTCATTGTTGTTGATATTTCAAGACACGTTTGAAATCAGATAAATAATTAATAATATTTAATTTCACCGACAACTCCAATAGTATTATCATAAATTTCATCTTTTTTATCATTTCAGATTATAGATTAATATATTTTAATTTTGCATCGAAAAAATACATTGAAACTTTGAATTTATCTCTGCAATCTCTAGAATCTAGAAACTTTTTTATTTCTGCTTATGTAAAATAATAAAATCTGGTAACCTTCAACTCCTAAAGTTATAAATATAAAGATACATTGCCTGAATTTGATAATAGTTCTTCTCAATTTATTCCTGCAAGTAAATAAGAAAATACTAGTTGATTTCTAAATGGATCTTATTCCTTCATTTTTTGAAAAAATGGTTATAATTTTTTTTCGATTTTGATTTACAAGTGTAAAATTAAAACTTGTAGCAAAAGCTTATTAATTTACTAATTATTTTACGTAAAGCAGCAAATAATTTCCATCAAATTTTTCTAAAAAAATGAAATACTGAAATTTGAAATCCATTAAACTTTCATGAAAAAACATATTTTGCCAATAAGAGTTGAATTTGAACCGAAAAAGAACCATAAAGCTATATCAAATTTTATTTAAAGAAAAACGTCACTTATTAAAAATTTCCATTATTTTCGTTATAAAATAAAACAGTCTGAAATAAAGATAACAGAATATGATATTTCTACTAATAGATTAATAGTGAAAAGAATAAAATATTTGACAGGTAATAAATAATATAACAAACATTTATAATATGTTATCAGTATAACATAAAAAAGCTGACAAATTAAAAAGTATAAAACATACTTTGTATAATCTAGACAAGTCACACCTAGTTTTAAAATTCAAATGACTTTAATAAATGTGTAAAATTATATTAAAAAGGGTTGTACAAAAATACAAATTGTTATAAAATGAAAATACTTTTGTATTTTTATTAAAATCTTTGATTTATTATTTACTATATTGTTTATATTCATTCTTTGTGACAAATGCATTCAATTGTCTAAAAATGATAAATTTTCGTATACATCAAAACAAAATTTGTGAATTAACAATGACACATGTTGATTTTAGTTATTCTTTTGATTACAACAGTTACCCGGTAAAAAAGTGAAAACAATAAATTCTGAAACGACATTTTTTGAATTTACATATTTCACTTGGTATAATAACTTTCAAGATTCATAATTATATTATTTTTCGGTTGAAATGTGTATACTCTAAATAAACCAATGCAAGAAGATTCAGGTAACGCTGGGTTTTCCCTGAAAGGTCAAACAAGTTCGGTATTCATAGATTCAAATTTTGTTAAACCAGATGAATTTATAACAAGTAAAATAACATGAACAAAGTTAATTCTACTATTTTTCCCCTGTAAATTTTAAAATATCAGTCATTTAAATTAAACTTACATTAGTGCCTTCTTAAATAAATAATTAAACGAACATGGGAATGATTTAATTATAAAAAACCACCACTCGAACATTCGTTTAACTATATATTTCGACAGTTTTCGTGGCATCGTCAGTAAGGATAGAAAAACTTTAGATATTATACATTTTATGAACAAATTTTGTTAATTCTGTCATTTTAGTAAAATTATTTTAAAAAGTTTAACTTATATAATAAATTATTTTTTAATGTATAATAAATATATTTAAATATTTTAAAATATTTAAAAAAGATGCTTTCAAATTTCAACAACATAAAACTTTTACAAAACAAAATTAGAAATAATGCCTTCTAACATTTTCACTCTAAAAATTAAGATTTGATAATTCTAATTTTAAAATATAATTTTTATCATTTTATAGTTAATTTAAATTATTAATTTTCATTTGATCGTAATTTTAATTTAATATAATCTCATTGGAATTCTGTGATTTTATTTATAGGTATATTTTCACTAGTCTAAAACTATTATATGTACTCGACATTAGGTATTACACTTTTATATTTTCATTTTAAAATAATAATTAAATATCGTAAAACTCAAAATTATCAAAGCCTCACTGCAAGTTATAAATTAAAATGAATATCAATAGCAAAATATTATTTAAAAATAATTAAAATTTTTCAAACTCTGTTTATCAATTCAAACCATCTTTTCATCAAATTTTTATTGTAAAAAAAAATTTTTAGATTTTTTAATAAAGTGTACTAATAATCCAAAAACGAAATGAAACGAGCGAGTGCGAAATCGAATAGTTAGAATTAACATAATGTGTCCAGTACAGGTATCAAATTCCAAATGGCATATGATGTTAACAGTGCAAATATGTTCGACTGTCAAATTACACAATTCAATGTTTCAACTAAAATCTAAAAAACAAGAGAGATCTCCAGATTTATAAAAATACAGTAAAATATTTTCGAATTTCATGCTAAGAATAACAAATAATGAAATTCATGCTGACTGCGTCAATTATATTAAAAATTTTATTTGTGAAAAAAATTATTAATTCGTAGAATCAGTCAACCTTAATTATAAACCTGCAACATTTTAGTAAAGGCCATAAAAAAGTTAATTCACGACGTAATTGCAGAAAATTATATATTGGGGTTTATGTGATAAATGGTGATACTGGTGTTCATTCTTTTTAGGCAACAGTATGTTAGGTTCGTATAGTGGGGTACATCTAACACAACGAAATATCTGACTCTAAATAAAGTATATTCGTGTATAGGTTAAATTGATAAATAAATATGTATTTTGCAAAAGTTTATTTAACTGTTACAATTAATTTATAAAAAAAAATGTCGCTTACTAAATGAAAGATAATCGGCTGTACAAACCACCCTGGCGATTATTTCTAAGCGATCAAGGCTGGTCCTAATATTCACCAACAACCCGATATAGGTGTCAAGGCAAGATGAGGGTTTTTCCCGAAATTTTTGCGCCATAGTAAACAACCCAGAATAAGGTTATACTTTTCTTACGAGCTCCCTGCTGTATATTTAAGAATAAACAAAACAGTAAAAAGTACTGATGGTTATTAAAGATTTTATTTTATATATATATATATATATATATATATATATATATATATATATATATATATATATATATATATATATATATATATATATACTCAATTTATTTTTATTTTATTTACTCAATCCGAATCTCGAAACGGTTATTTAGATAGTTTTTTGAGAACTTTCGGAATCACTTAAAATCCAAATTGTAAAATTTTCAGAAAAAAGGTCAAATTTTATATTTTCAATCCAGATTGTCAATTTTTCAGAAAAGTAATTTTTCGATTCTATAATATGCGGAGATTATAATACAAATTGTCAAATTTTCCTGAATTTCCAATTTTGTTTCTCTTCAGATCGATCAATTAATTAACACTGTATTTCCTGTAATAACAATCTCCAAGATCTGCCAATTTTGTTGTCATCACGCCCAATATTTTTGATTTATTTCGTCCCCCTTTTTCTTGATTTGATATCGATTTATGTATAAATAAAATTTACTAAAAATACCTTTAATTATTATAAATATCTATATATTATTATTAGTAATATTAAATTACTATTTATAACTACCTATG
Source organism: Schmidtea polychroa (assembly GCA_959609185.1). Lineage (NCBI taxonomy): Eukaryota > Metazoa > Platyhelminthes > Tricladida > Dugesiidae > Schmidtea > Schmidtea polychroa. The sequence continues at coordinate 73,568 of CAUHTR010007232.1, read as the reverse complement.
TTTAAAATAGTAATAACTAATAAAATATCGTTTATCGAATAATCCTAACTCAATCTCGAACCCTAACAAGTACACTAAAACAAAAAATGAAAAATTGTTGTGGTTTCCATTCAGTTCTGTAGAAAATCTTGTAGACTGTAAATTATAACTCACTGAAAATAATGTAATGAAAAGGCAATATACAATTTCTGCACTCAATATTCAGGAAAGAAGTTCATTAAAGAAATCATTAGAAGATGAAGAAACTAATTCTTTCGATCTTAAAATCAAAATGTTGTAACAGACACACGAAGAAAATGAAAGAAACATCGTATCAGTGAAAATCTTTTTATGACTAGTGCTTGATTCGTGCTTATTTACATAAAATAAATGCTATTTTATTTGATTTCTTAAGGTCGTCTATAAAGATCTGAAATTAGAAGAACACTGACTTATAACATGGAACAAAATTATAATTAATGGTAGGAAAATTTTTGAATAGTTTTATTTATTAATGTATTTAATAAAGAGATTGCGAAAGAACTAAACGAAGTTTGAGTAGTAAAAGTGATTTTTCTGGAGAAAACTATGTACTAGATAAAAAGTAGAACACGTTTGCAAAACGGTTAAGTACAGGTGATTTAATTTTATAATTTGAGGTTAATCAAAATATCAATTTGTAATGAAAGATGGCCGATAAAAGATAATGCCGATTATTAAAAACGTTCTCCGTTAAAATATTCGGAATGAGAGAAACCTTTAACTCTTGTTGAATTGGTTTGTACCGACTCCGATTGAAAAAATTAGGTCATACTTGAAAAACACGCTGTACAATAAAAATTATATGCCATTGACAATAAAATTATAAGAAGCTTGTACCAACTTTGAAATAGTCGTTTGAAGACAAAAATACAAAACAAAAAGTACCAGGCTATATAATACGCACCTTGTATTTTATAATAACACTGTTTACATTCCTTTATATATCATTAGATCATAATATTAGATATTGCTTTGTAATATTTATCTATCTACATCTTCACACGAGTGAAATTAAATATTATCTTTTTCACTATTTGTTTTGCATATCAGAACACAGGTTTAAATTTAGTTTTGTTATTGTTAATTATTTTTAATCAAAAAATAGCTAAATAATTATGATAAAAAAATAAGTAAATTTTACATGATCATTGAATGTTATAATCTTCTAATATATAAAGATGAAAGTTAGTTTGTTTGTCCGGTCAGCAATTTACCATATAAATAATAATTTATTATATGCTTGCAGTTGAAAGTAATATCATTTAGTCAAAAGTTTTGAATTTTATTTGATTAGAGAAACCAGTTTGAAATTGGAAAAATATTGCTAGTTATTTTTCGATTTAAATTGGAGTGCGTTTTCGATTTTACAATTTGAAATTTATTTTGAAAGCTTTTCTTATTTTGAGTTAAACATGGAATTGAAGCTGTTATTACATCATTAAACAAAAATTAATTTAAAGTAATTATTATAATAAATGTAAACTCGGGCGAAGCCGGGTACAACAGCTAGTATGTTATATGAAGAAATTTTTATATAAAATATTAGATAATAGCAAAGTATTTCCATCCACGATTAGATTATTTCTCTTCAATAAAATATTGGTATCATACACAATATCATAATTCAATTTGCTATAAACTAGGGTTGCCAGACGTTCTCCGGTTTTCCGGGAATGTCCCAGTTTTCATGTCATTTACGTGTGTCCCGAAAAGTTTCTTGGTTTACCATTTTTGACCGAAAAATATAGTAAAGTAATGAAAAAGGCTTTGAAACTTCGTTCCGTTTATACCTCGTTTACATGAAACATTACGTGTACTTGAAATATACTTCAAGTACATTAAGAACTAATGTAAACTTGACTTGAAATCAGCTTAAGAACTCAAGCTTTAAAATTTGCTTGCTTGACTTGAAAACTTGAATTAAAAAACGTTATTTATTTTGTAAATTTTTCTCCTTGTCCCGGTTTATTGTGGGGCAAATCTGGTAACCCTATATAAACAAAAAAATTATACAGTAGTCGACGCACACATACATACATATTATTTACATGCAGTGAAAAATTTGTGGAAATCATACGAAATTATATTAAACAATCCTATCAAATTAGTCCATCGAATAGTTTCTATAATGAACACACAAATGCTTATCATGTAACTTCATAATTAAATATCACCTGAGTATAACGTACATTTTATTTGAACAGTAGACCTCGCTTATAACGCTGCTTTTACAGAGCACATTCGGATATAACGCGGATATATTTTTCAAATATTTCAAATATGATAAACATACAAAAAGCTTGATTAGAGAGGTATATAGGAGATTCAAATTGAAAATTTTGTGATATACAACTCGGCTAATACAAGTTCTTGAAAAACATCAACATTTAACAAATGACTACACGATCAAATAAGTTCTTTTCCTTCACTGTTGCAAAGTTATCTAAAAAATTAGTGTATTAAATATATTTTCATACATTTCATTTGCTCCTGGTTTGATTTTCAGTAAAAATATAAAAGGTAATTAAATAAAAATATTTCTTAATTGTTTAAAACTCAAATTTAATATATTAGAAATAATAATTTCATATTGAAGAACAGATGATAATAAAAAAAAAGTCAAAAAGTTAACAAACCTGTAGAAATTGAAGTTAAAATATTTCATTTCAAACAAAATTTTTTACTGGAAATAATCTGAGATTTATTTCCCGTTTTCCAAATTAGAAAAACTGATTAAGAAAAACTCAAATTATTGCCCGAAATAACAGAGTATAAAGGAAAGATCTAAAATTATCTCAACACTATAAAGGAATAAAATTAAAGACAAATTGTAATGTTTGAAGAATTTGGAATTAAAAAAATTGAAAATGAAAACTGAATTTAGAAACATCTGATCAGGTAAGAACTATGAGCCATTATAGGTTGAAGACAAATTTTGTGTGATATAAAAGTTCCCTTTGTGCCAAATATTTTATTTTATAAATAAGTCTATTGTATATTTAAGAATGTCAACTAGCTCAAAAACAAAATTTAACTTATACGGCAATACCTTAAGAAACTGGCTTCAATCAAACCAGATTAACTATAATCTGGTTTGAAAATTTGAAAACTAAATTTCAATTGAAAACAATACAAATAAATTCTAAACAATTACTACACAACTATTTTTTTACATTAATTTATTAATGATCGGTTTCCTCCTTTTACACAGCCAAGTCGCCTCAATATCTCAATTTTTCAGGGGTTAATGTAAACGCGGAATTATATTTCGTTGGTTCTCGTTTCAACATCTTAAGTGCCTGTATCACATAGCATTAGACATCTATATTGATGACTGCTTTATGGTCGTGGTGACACTGGAAAGTGATTATATATGTGAAAGAACAATAAACAATGCAATTTGTTGATACAAAAAATGTATCAAGAGGAAAAGCCAAAGAAAATTGTGCTGATAGATAATTTTTTAGAAACTAAGAAACGAATTATGAAAAACATGCATTTTCAAGATTTTTCTAATAAAGACATTTGAATTTATTAATCGCGTTATAAAACAAAGACATTTATTTTGGAACCACTTAAAATTTTCGAATGTATTTAGTTTCTTGATTAGCCCGATTTCAAACAGTCTGGGGAAATGGTGGAACCGATTATCGGGACTATACGATGTGCTGCCACACACACACACACACACACACATAATAGAAATATGAAAATAATTATTAATTATATATAATCATATATGTTATAAGTTTAATCGAGTATATATAGAACAATAAAAAATATTTGTGTTAAATATTTCACTGGACACATTGTATATTTTAAAAGTTGAGAATTGCTTGTAACTTAAATATTATGAGTCGTAGAAAAAATAAATTAAGTACCTTGAGCTAGCATATATCAAATAACCTTTGTCTTTCAAATTATCATTTATAACATTCAATTATTCAATTTAATTCATAATTATTGTTAGAAGACTTTGGAGACATAAGTATTTATTAATACTAAAAACTGATTATCTCCCGAAGGAAGTAATTATATTGTAAGTATCTTGAACAAGATACACAAATGCATAAATAATACAATATCACACCTTTGACACAGATATACATTACGTAATATTCAGTCATATAAATTCAACATGCAATACGTTATTTACAGTTAACCTACAAATACAAATTTATAACTAAAATATTTTAAGGCATCCTTACAAATGGAAAACTAATATTCCATACTTTCAAACCACGATGAAATATCTCAAGTGTGGTGAAAATTTTAATACCCGAGAAAATTTACTTATTTAACATTATTTTAACAAAAAATAAAATCAATGGTTCAATTAATTAGGACGCACTAAAGCAATTAGAATGCCACATTTTATCAATTGGCTCAATATTGCATAATTTAAAGCTAGTAAATGACATGAAAACAATACCTCGATCAATCAGAAAAATATGATCAATTATAGCAAAATATGCACTTATTACAAAATCAACGGTAAAAAATGATATGATAATGACAGAATGACAGTATATTAGAAGTTAAAATTAAAAATTAAAACAACCAAGATTTCAAATACAGTTCTATATAAAATATTTTGGTAATCTGACAGAAGATAATATAAATTTGTTAGAGATGCAAATTTTATAGTATTGTAATTATTATTAGTATTGTAATTATTATTAGTATTGTAATTATTATTAGTATTGAAATTATTATTATTATTATTATTTTTATTATTATTATTATTATTATTATTATTATTATTATTATTATTATTATTATTATTATTATTATTATTAATATAAAAATTATAGATTGACAAGGTTTTTATCCCATGATTCTTTTGGCGATATTACAAAAATTTGTAGAACTCTAGTGAAAATTTTGGTTTTTCAAAATTACTGTTTTTGTGAATAATAATAATTATAGTTTTTAAAAAATTTTTACTAATAAATTATCATTTTAAATTTTATAGAATCCACAGCGTTCGTTTAAAATTGGAACTTGTTAGAAACGTGTTTAACTGAATTAATCATTTGTTTATATCTCAGTGAAACAAGAACCGCAATGACCTTGGACAGCGTATTTGCTCAAAATGTACACTATCAAACCATTTCAAGAAAATTGATAATCTTAGAGAAACTAATACATTTTCATGTATGAATATAAATAAATAATTAATTTTGTATTGCATTGTTTGAATTTAGAATTTCCAAATTGGACACTTTCGTTTGTCCTGAGACTGTGGAATGTTAGAAATTATATTAATACACACAATCCTGTTTTTACACGGGTTTTTTTTTCACAAATTTGAAATAACACGGTCGAAGAAATATAAACAATCCTGTTTTTACACGGACAAAAATTCTACTTCTAAAAAAATTCACAAAAAATTTTATGAAATATTTTCTGATTTGGTTAAAATGTACTGTTGGGTTTTTTTGTAAGTCGGTACTACGGTCTGACTCCTTTGTGTTCTTTTCAAAATAAATAAACGACCCAACACAAAATCTTTATTAACACTGATGCAGTTACACTTTTACACTTTTTATTAGTCTACTCACACTTGATACAATCAGGTTTTGTCTGCACTTTTCAAATTGCCAACAAATCTCAACTTTAATATTTCCTTTTTCGCTCTCGTTAAACTTCGACTTTCTTTTCTTCGACCAACTGACCGTTTTATTTTCTTGCCAGTTGCCTTTATACCCACTTGGTAATTGACTTTATTTTTTCCAATTAGTTTTGGTCTTACTTCCCCCCGGGCTTCCTCTTGGAGGTCTAATTCAATTTAAGGGAATTGACTCATTTTCTTTGACGGCTCTTGTCACTTTTATTTTTCTCCGGCTAAATTAATTGCCTTCCCAAAATTGGATTTCTCAATTCGCTCGGGTTTTCCATTAGTTAATTAATTTTTGTTTTTTTTGTAATTTATTCCTTTTAGGGACCCCCCATTTATTTTATTTTATTATAGCTGAAATCGTCTCATTATTTAGCATCCGCCCATACCAGTTTCCCCCAGAAAATATTCATTTTTAAAATTTTTGATTTTTAATTAATATTTTGTACTTTAAATTTTATTTTGAATTTGGTGTTTTTATCGATTTTCACCTCATTTTTGTGTCTCTCTTGTTGAATCCCAACAGTACATATGCCAGTCATGGTGTGTTAACAAAATTAATAAGTTTTTATTTTTTATTTACTTTTATAGTTTTTTAATTTGAGGTTAATTATTTACAAAAAACAAAAAAATATTTTTAAAAAGTAAGATAATGCATGTAATTGGGTTATTTTGATTGATATCGTGTAATAGGGGAATCTCAATTATATTTATTATATTTAGTATTTCATTCTAATTATATTTCTTCTTTTTCATTACGGTTTGAACGTTGAAGTGAAAAGTCATACTAAACATTTTGGAGTTCGTAATTTTTTATCGTTAATTTATTATAAGATGTACGTATTATTTATTGTCGAACCCATATGTTACGCACGCCCATATCTTACGCAAAAATTTTTTTATTCTACACAAAGAAACAAATTAGATAAAAAAGCATAAGAAGCAATAAAAACACCAAAATATTATATAAAAAGCAATTAAATAATGAAATTTAATTATTGTTTTTCTAAATTTTGGATATTAAACAAGAAGATACATATCGCGTTATTCTTTCCCTTTTGAAGCCCGCGTACAATTATATTGAGTTTTCATACATTGCTTTCATCCCAGTGTGGTCAGGGAGATGCAATCTTTCAAATAAATTGTGCAGGCCAACTTCATCATCATGTGCAATGATATCTTTGTTACATTCTCCTGATTTTAGATAAAGCTTATTTTCCATTTCAATAAAGTTTTCAGCTTTCTTTATAAAATTTCTTTTTGAATGTCTATCTAAGTCAGTAATCCAACTACTTCCTTGATTTAGACAAGTTTTAATTTTTTCAATTTCTTCTAGTGTCAAAATGTATTTCATTTTCGGGACTTAAATTCCCTCCAAATTTTCCCGCCAAAAGCTATAAAAACAAAATAAAACTTTACCCCTAAGATTTAAAAGACATGACATAAACTAAAATAAGGAAAAAGAATATAAAAAAAGAACTTTGCTAGATAAGCGATTTTTTAATAAATTTGTATTAGTAATTTTTTTCTTTTTGCGTAAGATATGGGCGTGCGTAACATATGGGTTCGACATTTATTATGTTGAATTGAAAATCCATAAAATACATTGCTTGAATTTTTGACGTTAATTATTAAAATAAAGTAAGTTCGAACATTTATAACACTTAGGTAAATCATTCAATATAAAATTTTTATTTAAGCCTAGACGAAATTAGAAACAAAGATTCAAATCCTAGATCGACTAGCAAATGGCGAAGGTTCCAGTTTTGTTGGAAAATGTTTTAATTTGAACGAAGCTACGATCGGAACAATTCATAAAAATGAAACCGCTATAAGACAATCGGTGACATCTGATTCAAAATTGAGCGCTAAATGTTCTTCATATACAAGAGATGTAATTGTAGAAAGAGTGGAACAATTGTTGGTAGCATGGATAGAAGATCATACAAAAATCTGTACCAGTAAATACCAATACTGTTCAACAGAAGGCTTTAAGAATTTATGACCGATTAAAAAACCTAAAACCAACTGATAATAACAACAAAAAATTTACTGCAAGTAATGGGTGATTGCAAGGATTTTGGGAACGACATGCAACTCATAATGTTAAAACTAAAGGTGAAATTGCTTCAGTAGCTACCAAAGAATATTCTTCGGAACTTGAAAAAATAATTGAAGATGGTGGATACAATAGTCATCAAGTGTTTAACGCCGACGAAACTGGCCTCTTCTGGAAAAGGATGCCTAGCAAAACATACATAACAAATCACGAAAGAAGAGCTAGTGGTTTTAAGGCGGCGAAAGATCGAATTACGTTCTTGTTTTGCAGCAATGCAGCAGGAGATCGTATACTAAAACCTCTGCTGATAAATAAATCACTTAAGCCACGAGCAATGAAAGGAGTATATATGAATACACTGCCAGTCCATTGGAACTCTAATAAAAAGGTGTGGGTGACTTCAGCAGTTTTCAGTGAGTGGTTCAATACTTGTCTTGTTCCAGAAGTAAAAGGTTATATGAAAGATAAGGACATGTCATTTAAAATTGCTTTGTTTATAGATAATGCTCCTGGCCACATAGTTTTGGAGCATCCTAACGTAAAAATTATTTTTTGCCTCCTAATACTACTGCGGTCATTCAACCATTGAACCAAGATATAATTGTGATGTTTAAACAGTATTACATAAATTATTCTTTTCAATACATTTTGAATAAAATGGATAATGATGTAAACCTTACTGTTATCGACATTTGGAAAATATTTTCAATATTGGATTGTGTGAAACATGCAGGCGTGTAGCTTCATCAGAAATAAAAAAAATTGATAATGATGGAATATTATTTAAACCACAAATTATTTTGTTCATTTAACTTTAAAAATAAAAAAAAAATTTATTAGAATGAATTTTAAAATTATAAATTTAAGAGTATGGCCTGATGTTTATTTCAGTTACAAAAGGTTTCATTAAAGAAAATTTTTTCCGATTCTATAAATACAATGTCAATGGAAAAGAAATCAGTGGTGAAATTTGAAAAATTTCTTATAATTATTTTGAGCGAATCTCATAGCAAAACTATGTTCGGTAATGTTTCAGCTGCTCCTTCGATGAAATTGAATTCCATTTTAATGTTTTTAGATTTCTCGATAGTTTTATTAATTAATCTCAACTACTTTCACAGTTGCATATTATTAAAGACAGTTTTTTGTCAATTTTTTTAAATTCTGATTTTTTGATAGAAAAAACCAATAAAAACAAATAAATCTTGATAAAAAATACCAAATGTGAACAATTATATAATCAGTTAATTTCATAATTATATAATTATATCATAATTATATTATAACCGAAAATTTCTATTAAAAATTCATAGAAAAGGAATTTAATTAATATTAGTTAAATAAAAAAATGAGCTCACAAGTTCAGATACCAAAACTGATGCATTTAATAAAACGTGTTTCAATTCCACTAGAGTTATTCGGGCTGTGATAAAAAAATATCCAGATATATTCAAACAGAATTTATATACTTTTTTAATATAAAACGTATTAAAGTATGGATATTTTTAATCAAAAATAAATATTAGTAAAATACTAATCCTTAAACGAGGAATTAAAGTAAATACTCAAATTATTATAAAATAGAATTGAAATTACAGTAAATTTACCTGTTTGAGCTTCCTGCATCAAGACGACTACAGCTTACTGACCAACGACGTTTTCTACGACTGATATTGTTTGAGCTTGACTTCTCAAAAAATGTCTTTTTACAATGTGGGATTACTGGACTCAATAACGGAATGAATTTGTTAACGAGTAACGGAAATGGAATAGGAATCTGTAATGATTTTCTATGACTAGCGTATCTTGATGATATGTTTTGATTATGTATCTGATTAGACATGTGCGGAAATTCGTTTAAGGAACGAGGAGTAGCAGTTGATCGACACCTTTGACTAGTTCGATTGGAATGTTTGTGAATTCTCAAATCATTGAATCCACCAGGACAATGCAACGCGGAATGAATGCAATCTGGCTGTTCAAATATCTTTTCCTCTGAATCTGATTTATCATTATTATCATAATTATTATTATTATTATTATTATTATTATTATTATTATTATTATTATTATTATTATTATTATTATTATTATTATTATTATTATTATTACAGTAAACCCTCCAACTGCGCGGTAGATACGTTCCACAAAAACAACGCGCAAACCGAAACCGCGCACTGTGAACCCGATTTTATATGTAATTATGGGGTTAGGTTTCAGATATTACAAAAATATTAAAAAATATAATAAAAAGTCTTTATTCAACGACTAATATACATATTTACATTTATATAAACATAAAAACTAATAAAAACAGTCTCAATTCATTGCTTTTACATAATTAATATTACTATTATAAAAATTAATAAAAATTTAACATAAATAAAAATTATAAAAAACAATACAAGAACTAAAAAACAGTCTCAATTCAACGACTAAACATAAATAAAAATTAACATAAGTAACGTTATATTAACACTCTTTAATTGATGTAATAATTTTTTATTACGGTTATATCTAATGCACACGAATAAGATTTTTTGAATTTAATACTAATATATTTTTAATTAAATAAACACTTGTATAAATATCTATTAATTAAAACTATGTAATTTTACATCCTAATCCTAACCACATCACTAGAAAAATGAAACTGCCTTTATTATTTTTATATAAAAAATACAGTGCATCGAAATACGATGAATCACTATTTTCACTACCATATGTATTCGTAGTTTTACGGGATTCACCATAAAAAATTAAATTGACATGATTTTTCTTGTTAAAATAGACAAAAACAAAAAAAAAACGCGCAGCTACGAAATTTTTAGCGCACAGATCGAAATTTTGGTATTAAAGGTTTGGCCGCGCAATTGCGAAACCGCGCAATGAAAAACCGCGCAGTTGGAGGGTTTACTGTATTATTTAAAACAATAGAATGACAATTTAAGTCTTTTGCTGCAAATAATGTATTTAATGAAAGAATTTTCGACTATAAGATAGTCCTTGTCAAGTCCTTGACAAGGACTATCTTATAGTCGAAAATTCTTTCATTAAATACAAAAGGCTTAAATTATCATTCTATTGTTTTAAATAATAAATGCTGCTACCAAGAAATCATCATTTTATACTATTATTATTAATATTATTACATTTATTATTATTACATTTTTAAAAAGTTAAAGAATTCAAAATAAATAAAATATGACGTCAGTGAACCAAAGAATTTATGTTAAAGTTCTACAAAACGAGAGTTAAGAAATTTAAAACACTATTTAGGGAAAATATCAACCAGAAGAGAAATGTAAATGTAAATAGATGGATTCAATTTCATTGCGAAATTCAACGCTATTGCTGAAAAAAGACGGTCATATCAGACAAGAATGTCTAAATATTATTTGTCCTTAGTGTAATGATATGATAAGGGTATAATAATACATTTCGTATGAATCAGATCTCATATTGTATGATAGGTATAACTAAATCGCCTCTAATATCATGGATATAAATATACTTGCTTACTCTGACATAAATATAATTTTATTTCTGAATCTTTGAGTTATCCAACAATTATCTTTACTATTTTTATTAATAAATTTATATAACTTCAAATACATAAAACGAATCATTTATCAAGAAATTGATACGGTTTATTAAAAAGATATTAATAATAAAAATCCATTATTAATCTATTTTCATTATTTATTACAAATGAGAAAAAATTTATCAATATATTTCACTTAGATTTTATTTAGAATTTAAATTAGTTTCCTTAATTATTTGAACATCAGTTAGAAATTGAAATAATAATTTAGCCAGTTTTGATATTCAGTAATAAAATAAGAAATAAAATAACAATATTAATTTTATTCGTGTTTTATTTCGCTATTTTTTTTATTTCGTTGTGACAATATATCAAAATCTTATTTTCCTATATAACACAAATTTTCAGGACTGCCCCAATTAAGTGTGAACTCATCGTTAATCTGCAATTTTAAGTAGACTCTATTTCATGTTACCAGTTATTATTTTGTAATTCAATATAAAAGTGTAGTCAAATAAATAAATTTTAATATATTTTATTTATACATAATGAATTCAAATAAATTCAATACATGTATTTTATAACTTTCAATAATTTTCTTTTGTATGAAAACTGTATAATGTTCATTTATGTTCAATGGTACGCAACAAGTATTGCAAATATATTTTGTTTCGTCGCACTTTCCTTTTGAAGGCCATACTTTACACGTTCTAATTGGTCTTTTTTACGCCAAGTACTGTGTTGCATTCATTTGAATCAACAGTATTCCATTCCCAAGATACTTCCAGTAAAAATTTTCTGAATCTTTTATTTTGTTAATAGCAGTCACAGCTAATTTTGAATGGACTGAAAAATCACATTTGATGAGGAAGAATGCTACTTTCTTATTCCACTATATTTTTTCGAAATATATTGCCGCTCCCTTACTTCTAGTACTAGTAGTGATAACTTCCACCTATGAAAAAGTTTTAGCAGAGTTTTTATAAAAATACTTTGAATTGGCAGTGGTATACATTTATTTGAAAATCATCAAATAAATCCATCGCTTCTTTGATAGTCTGTGCATCGCTAAGTTCAGCAGTTAGACCTGAAATAATCCTCCAAGGTTGGTGTAACTTTTTTGACTTTTTTCAGATTCGTGTCTTTCGATAAACTATCAATTTCTAAATCACTGGAGCAATCAGATAAAGCATCTGCATATAATTCATTAAAATTTTCACTGTCACGATCCATCCGGGTTAAAAGTTTTACAATAGAAAAATTGCAATAAAAAACCGGAAAAATTGTTGATAAAATAACACTGTCGAACACGATTAAGAAGAAAAGCTACGACTAAATAACTAGAAGTATTGTGCAACTGAATGTATGTGCAAACACGAGTTAACTCTTGACCCGTCATCAATACTTTAACATTTGATAATACATGGCATAAGCAGTGGTGAAAATTTGTGTTACAGATGAAAATAAAATTTTGATTTATAATCAGTCATGATGATAATAAATGAAATAATAAAAGTAAACAAGTAAACAAAAGTAAACAATTTAAAAATTTTAATTAACATTATAGTTATGATTTAGTACAATAACATTATAATTCGAGAAATATTTATAAAATATTATTTTAAAATATTTACGAAGTATTACATCACCACAATAGTCATATGAACTTGAAGAAAGTCAAAATGTTCAAACAATCATGAAAAATATTTAAGATTTTACTAGCAATTCTAATTTTGAAAAAAATTCATTAAAATTAAAATATTAATCGCACCGGTTATACAATTATACATATTTATTTTAGTTTAAATAAAAAATAAAATTATTGATTTATTTTTGTTTCTTGAATAATTTATAATAAATTTTTAATTCGTATTAATAGAAGAGTAAATTTCACAATTTAAATTCATTTAAAAATTATTCCTCTAATCCATTCGTTACATTTTCTATTGAAATATGTAAAGAAAAATAAAAAAGACTTTGTAATAAAATTCATCACCTGATATTTGTGTTTAACAATGGAGTTATTAAGAATATCCATTGTTTTTAAAGAATCAGTAAGAAATAGTTCTACACAATTTTATTGGTTAAAAAATAATAATAGAAAATAAAAAATGCTAATATTAATTTAAATTTTGATTTCAAAGAAAACTTTTATTTTTTAAAATTATATTTTATTTTTTAAATACAACCAATAAATATAGTTGCAACTTTAGCTAAATCCACGATTGTTTACGATATGACCAGTAAAAATAAACGAGAAATCCCATCATCCTTTTCTAATAACAATGAAAGGAATATAAAATTAAGTTTATTCGGTATACAAAATAAGTTACAGATACAGGTGACCCTTCTATAACACGGTTTCAAAATTGAAGTTATTTCTATGTACCTTAAAAAATATGTGTATATATTTTAATTTTTGGAACCTAACTCCCTTTTATATATTGACCCTGGGTCCCATATAACACGGTTTCACACAACACTGTGTGGAACCTGTCTACCGTGTTATAGGAAGGTCACCTGTATGTTCCATGTTTCAAAAATAATAATAAATTTATTCTTCTAATTTAACCTTGTTCACAATGAAAACATATAAGAAGGTATCATACTGACCGTAATAGTAATTGTCATGTATATTTTATTTAATGAAAATTATGTTGATAAAAATGATACATACCAGAGTATTGAGATATGGGCCCGCTGGACCAACCTCCATCCCCTGCGGAGGATTTTTGTTATTTCCTAAAATTCCTAGCATTTTTATGTAGGTAACGGAAAATATATATAGGTCAATCCAAAAAATATGTAGACTATAGAATGTAAGTGTGTGTATTATTTAAATTACATAGTGAGTGCGTATGGCTTATATATTTTAATGCTTGCGGGTCCATGATTTTAAAGTCTCTTATTCATATCACATTACACACAGCAACTTTTAAGAATTAAACTATATAGAATATGTCTTTGTCCTTGCGGACAGATGGTTTTAAAGTCGACTTGAAATGGATTGCTCTACATAATTTTGGATTGACCTAAATAAAATTTGTATTGACTTACATTTTTTTCTGTGACTTACATAAAAAAGGATGGTTGTCATGGTAACCACCGGTTGTCGTGGTTACGTTACATATATAAAAATACTAATTGAATTACATAGAAATACTAGGAATTTTAGGGAAAATGCAGGAGTGCGGTTGGAACTCCAGGAATAAAGATAAATTAAGCATTTACAACTAAAATTTAGAAATTATTTTGAAAACTGGAATTATAATAACTCAATTCCTGAAAATATATCAGTTGAAAAATCGATAAAAATCGAATGTCAATTAATAAATATTGATCAATACTAATGATAAATAGTGTTAATGATAAATATTGGACTCTTGAAAATTTATTAAATTTAATCACATATTTATTAAATAAATGCATATTAATGTAAAAAAAACTAAATAAATTTAAAATTATAAAAAAAAATAATATAGTTAAAATATTTAAAATAATATTTATGAAAAGTAAAATTATAAAAAAAATCATCTGTTTGATGAAAGTCAAAGTTAAACAATTTTCTTATATCAATTGGAGATTGAAGAGATTTTAAATGGTTAGAACATACAATTTTCTAAAAGCAAAGTGAACAAAAAATTATGAAAAATAATTAAGTGAGAATAATTAAAGGAAAATAGAAATAAATTAACTGCAACGTTCAAGATTAGAAAGATAAATAAAATCAAACCATACTGAAAAATCAAAAAAAAAATGAAAATAGAAACTAAATAAAATTAAAAAAAACCTTTTCATTATTTACATTAACAGTTGGAAATAGGTTCAATATTATAAGGAATCTTTCATGTAATAATTAAACCATCAATGTTTGGCTTATATACAAGTCTAATAATATAAATGTATATGTTTCAATGATAAATTAATGATTGACACTCGATTTTAGATGTAATATTATCCGGTAGTAGTATAGATAGGGTTCCTGTTTTAGTCTAATGAATTTAATATGGATCAAGCCATATTAATTCGAACGTCCAAGAGGCATAAAAATATATCAAATTAAAAATATATACCATCTAGAATTTCATAGCAATATAATGTTTAAATGTTTTTCAATATAGATTTATTACAAAGCTATAAAATCATAAAACAGTTGATATGTTTATGATTTTGAAAAAAATTAAGGATTATTATTTACTCTTTAATATTAAATATCAACCAATGAAAAAGTATTACTAAACAATTTAAAAAATTATTTCTTAAAATTTCCAAAATTTTTCTGTTTCATTCCGTGCACTGAAGATAAAAAACAGATAATTGTTAAACACATTCTTTTATGCTCTGAGGTACTCTTGCATTTCATATTACTGAATAACTTCATTATAATTAGCAGTACCACCATCATCACTGATTCCTTAAAGATGTGTCACTTTTTTACAAACAGTTAATATAGAGATGAAGAATGTAGTTTCTGATTTATACTGATGTCATCATACATTCTATCCTCATACATTCGCTACCAAATAGTATGCCAAAAATTACCATGGCAGATGTGATAATTGTTTTCTAATATTTGATATTTAATATAATTCCATTTTCGGAAATAATTAAAACTAATAATAATAATAATAATAATAATAATAATAATAATAATAATAATAATAATAATAATAATAATAATAATAATAATAATAATAATAATAATAATAATATTTATAATCTTTTAATATTTGGATAGTCTTTGATTGGCCGAAAAGGATAGCAGAATAAGGAGCGCGGCGATAGATTTCTTTTAATATATTTTAAGCATTTCCTATTCAAATATTTTGCTCTATCAATTTCATCAGAATTCTCAAAACAATATTTTTTTTCTATTAATTTACAGCTTCGACGACTCCTATTGCCGAGATTTCTTAGTTTGTGGATTCATCTGATTCATTGTACCAATATTTTACATTTGTCCTAATCTCATACTTACCACAAGCGTATCCATAGGACTCGCGATGATTTTGTAGCTCGGACGAAAATCGATATTAATATCCCTATGAGAGTCATTCATGTTATGCTCATCTATTATTTTGTACAACATAATTTTTTTTGGAATATTACCAATTTTACTGCTTTTGTATAATAGTTTCATTTTTCAAAACAACTTATTTTTGACAATTTTAAGTCATTCAAAAGTATTAATTTTACATATTTTACTATTTCTTCATACTCGCATTAGTATAAAAATAAGGATAACTTAAATATCTCTTCCTAAATTGAATAACTGAAAACATTTTTTATCATTTCCTTTATCTTCTCAAACTATATCTTGGCGTCTCCTGCATAGTATTGATGAGAGCCAAAAGTTCGAAACTAGTCTACTATTAGGACTTGCACTGGGTAAATAAATTTAATAAAAAATATATTTCAAATAATTCACTTCTTGATAATATTCTGTCTACGCAGTATTGTATAAAAAGATAGTTGGGGAAAATAACTTTTTAAGTATGGTATACCTCCGAAATTCGAATAATAAAGTACCTCTTATAGAATTCTTAACTTCTAATTTATCATTAATCTTGAGATCATCATTAGATAAATCGCTTTCACTAATGTAAAATTGAAATAAACCTTTTTCATTTTATGGCATCTTCAATTTTAAAGATTTCTGGTGATTTAAGGAGTTAACTAAAAAATTTCTCCTGACCGCCATAATAAATCAAGTAAATATAACCATTTTTCTGAAACTTCCAAATATCCAAATCTGATAATTAAATAACTTTATTTTGAGAATTCTGCATTCTTAATTAAATATATTAAAATTAATTATTTAAAAATATTTCTAATTTCCAATATTTACTGTATAGTAAATTTCTTTCGCGTGACAAAAATATACAGACCTGAATTCTACAAATAAAAGTTTGAATGATTCAAATTATTTGGAAGACTACTTTCAATTAATTTTTCTAATTTATAAATCATTCAAATTAGACAAAAAACAAAAAAACAGATAATGAATCATTCAGATTCCAATTGCATACAAAATTAAAGATAAACATGATAAAATGAGGTGAACTAACGACTAAACAAATACTGACTTCCCCGTCGATGAGATTATTTTAGAAAGAATCATATTTCGATAAATAACGGAGAGATTGGCTAGTTTAATTAATTTAGATGGAAACAAATAATTTATTTTCATGGAAATGTAAACGCTAGATAAAATATTCTTTACAATATATCATAAAGTACCAAGTTAAATATGAGGTTAAGCTTTATATTATGACGCATTTTGTATTTTTTTTATAATTCAAAGTTGTAAAATAAATTTCAAATAATTCACTTCGTGATAATATGATTTAAAGAAATCTCTTGAGGAAATTCTTTTAACGTAAATGTATGAATAATGAATTCAACAAACAACACCACTCAACAACATATATTCACACAATCTTTAATTAAATTGTTAATAATTTTAATTAAATCATTAATTTACATTTTCACAGCGCAAGTTTGTAACTTCATGTGAAACAGACATAGGCAACTTGCGTTCAAAGTAACTGTTAGAAATTACAATAACTCTGGCTAGCAAACGACTCAAATGTATTACAGTGGTCAAATTAATTTTCGTTTCAATAATTAAAATTAGAAGTTGCTTGTTCTAATATTTCTAATTTTAAATTATGTGTTTCCATTTTAAATTAATTAAATTATGGTCCTCAGTAAAATTTTGTGAGACGTTTTTATGAGACCTAAAAAATAAGATTTATTATTTTTTATCGAAATTAGAAATAGAATTATTAAAATAAAATTACAAAAGACGAAAACCAACAGTGGTGAATATAGTGCATGTCAAGAGAAAAAAATTGATGAATATTCTTTGGTTATACAGAATGAAAATCTATTTTGTTTTGAAACCATTGCTGTTATGGAACAAAAAAATTGTTGTATAATACTAAGAATTTCAAATACAGAAATCTAAAAAGTGTTTTAAGATAAAATACAAAATTTGGAAAGTTGTATATTTACACAACATACGCGTTCAAGCAATTGGAATAAAGAATAAGATAACATTATTTTGAACAACTTTATTGCCGGTGATAAAGTTACAAAGTATTCAAAACAATATTTAAGACGAGATTGCCAAATAATATCTGAACATCTTAAGTTTCGATAAATGTAAATATATTTCGCAAAACAATTGCTCGTTGAAGCATTTATGTAAAGATCAACGATATAACTTTGAGTGACTGTTGAATTGTACTGAAGAATTAGTTGCTCTTTAATTGAAAAATATTACAAAATACATTTTCAAGTTAGCAAAAATGTTTTCTATAAATTAGATCTTCAATCGGAGATTTTAATTTTTCAATTTAAACTGATTTAGGTCCAGTAATTATCTGATTAAACATAGGTATTTTTGCAAAAATCAAAACAGAATTTTTTGATGAAATTTTGTAAAAAGAGCCATTGTAGAAGTCTTTTTTAGAAATAATGTTAAAATTCATAAAATTATAATTCAATTGGTATCCTTTCTCCATTTTAATTAAGATTGCTAGCTCATTTTCATTTAACTTGGTTTATTTTGTTGGGTTGGTAAACTTTCTGGTAATTGTGAATATTTAAACAATTCACCATTAACTAATTACTTTAGACATCATTTTGAAATTTAATTTACTATATTTTAAGCTCGTATCTAAAATTTCGTAAAAATCAAATTTTCATGGAATTGAATTTACGATTGATACGGGGTTCTTCACGCTAAGTTGACACTTTTTCAAAGTTCATTGATAAATATTTATTTAATAAAATAATTCAATCAAATGCCTAGTTATTCCAAAGAATGAGGTTAATTCTATACACCATATAGCATTACTTCGTTTACACTCCTTGGAATATATGTAATAATCATCCTTAAGTATCCTTCGAAATCAATAGATGTTATCAAACTTTTACTTTCTCCAATGATATCAATTTTTTGCGATTCATTTTGGGCATTTCTTCTATTGGCGTACTTTTTACACTCGCTGAACATATTTTTGAAAGAATTCAAGCTCATAATACTACTCGAGTATATAGTTATTTATATGCAAGTTCTTGTGAAAAACTGATAAAATTTGATAAAATTATAAAATGATATGATAAAATTTGCATCTGATACTCAACAAACCCTTTTTTGACATCAAACAACAAACAAAAATATTGTGAGTTCTTGAGTTAGGAACGATGGGAACCGGTGGCTTGTTTATTAATGTCCTTTTACTAATTCTTAAGAATACCTTAAAACCTATTTCATCTAAAAAAATTATTTGACTTTCAGAAAATTTAGAATGAAGATTTATGAATCGTAGGGCCAACTTATTGTTCTTTCATCTTTTCTTCTTTGAAGTTGAAAACTTATTCTTTTAAGAGAATAATTGAATTCTTCAATATATTTCCATAATAAAGTAGGTGCTTATTCTATTCGAATTTTTTTAGTGAAAGGGTACAATCTCATCAATCCACTCTTTCATTTGCAAAATCTAATTTGAATTCAACTTCTTCGGTTTTGAACTACTTCTCCTAACAATATTAGCAACCCCTGCCTCTATAAATGTCATAATTATTTGATGGACAGTTGTTCGTTTGACACCAAGAATTAACGATATAAAATTTATAAGAGAATGTATGTCAAAATTAACGGGAAATAAAGTTACTTGTAGTAGGATTCTCGATGTAACCTAAGTGAAAAAATTCCAGAAGAATGATTATTTTTGAGTAAATTTATGTCAAAAAGATAATGGTTTTCATAAATACGCAAAATTTCATTTTTATATATTGTTCATTCACAAAAGAATAATAATAATAATAATAATAATAATAATAATAATAATAATAATAATAATAATAATAATAATAATAATAATAATAATAATAATAATAATAATAATAATAATAATAATAATATAATCAAACACGTATTTTTTCTAATAAACACCGAAAATCATGTTCTAAATGTAGACAGAAAGAAATTGAAAACATTATTAGTTAAATATGATAATATCATAAATTATTTGTAGATTTAAACAACAAATTAATTTTTTACCACTAAGGTTTCACCACAGAATAGTTTTTAATTAATTTGAATTAAAGAAACAATATGTTACAATGTACCACAAGTTATTGTAGTTACTTTAGAAAAGCCAAAATGTTATTTATTTTTCGACTACCAATTTGGAAAACACAGAAACCTTCATTTTAACACTAACTTAAAATTAACCCTTTAGATGCAAGGTGTGGATATATTTGAATCATTTCTTATGGTTCTCAAATTGCGAAATTTAGATTTATCCCACGTTCTATACATATTTTTTAATTTAATTTTGAAATTGAATATAAAGCGCAGCAGAAAAAGACTATATACGTATAAAAAATCACAATTAAATCTTTAATTTAATTTTTATTGTATAATTGACTCATTAGTGATGTTTTATGGAATTTTAATCAGACTTAAAGGATTAAAGTATCTCATTTCTATACATAAAAAAAATTATTTAAAAAGACTGTCAACGAGTACCATACTGTTTACCAACAAAATACAATAATTCTTCACTAGTTTGACGGTTACGAAAAATTTATGCTAGGATTATTTATTTATTTTATGAAAATTCAATGCTAAATATTTTTTATATTTTCAAAATTTTATTTATTTTTTTGGGTTTCAAAAAAATATGAAATAATAGCGAGGACTGTTCAATATCTATAATGTGACAATAAAATAGAAAAGTTGTGATGCTTACTGATAATTTGAGTAGTTTTAAATTTCACAAATTTCAAATAAATGTCTATTTCAACAAAGAAATCCTTACCTTTTTCGGCAAGTTGATCACCAAAGATCTCTATTTCAAATTGATTCAATGTCTCGTTATCAATAAATGGAATTTTCAGAATTTCTGAGGGAATAATTTTTACTAGATTATCCTTGACTATAGCCTGCTTGTTGTTCCAATAAGTTGTACGTTCTTTAATCCTTGTCTTCTTGAATCTGGATGAATTGTTGTTGTTCAATAACTCTACAGGTTCTGATATATTGCTGTTTCTAGACATTATAGAAACATTAACGACATTGGTGAAAACAGAAGACAATTTCTGCAGCTCTTCAAGCATTTCATCTCCGTGAACTGTATTTAACTGATCGTCCTCAGATGTATAATCCTCCGAATCACCGCTGACATTTCGATTAACTGAATGCAGTGATTCCGATTCGATTGGGTGGATTTCATTGACATCTTCTTCAACTTCATGAAAGTCATGAGAAATATAACTACCTAAATTATTATAGGAAAACCCATTGGTCTCGGTAAAGACTTGATTTTCTAAATTTTGATATTGATCATTTAGAGGACAACTTTCTTGCGCTGGATAATCTTTATAGTCGGGATAAGGATAATTCTGTATGTTTCTTACATTATTATGGAAACGTTGTAAATAGAATTGGTTTCCTTCGCTCATTTCAATCGAATGATTCATCATAGGCATCATTTGGGGAACTAGTAAAACGTTTTGAAATGAATTCGTCCTTGGATCATATATAACATACGGAGAGTGCATGTAAGAACTGTTAGAGAAATTATGATAATATTGGTTATTTGAACAAACAGACTCGACGAGTCTATTCCCATATTGAACAGGAAAATCGTTACATGAAGATGTACAATTCCCAGGCATAAAATTATGGGAATTATATGAATAATTGTTGGGATTCATATTTTTTGAGTCGATTAAATCATTATTATTGTTGTTGTTATTGTTATTGTTATTATTATTATTATTACTATTATTATTATTATTATTATTATGATTATTACTACTGTTATTATTTTGAATAGATTCTTCAACAGTCGTACTAGCAATAATAGGAGTGGATATAAATCTGGGAATTGAGGTAGGATCTTTATAATCAAATCTAGAATCTATTGCACTAGAATGAGATGTGCTCATCATATTTCTGATTGATGAATAACATTGATTAGATATATTGATATTGTTTTCTGAAAAGAAATTTGGAACAACGAATTCGCTTTTTTTAGCACCATTTATCGATGGCTGATTCTAAAATAATAGAACACAGATGAAATTCTAAACACTAAAATCAATATTCTAAAACTGTATTAAAAGAATTTTTTTTTAATATATTTTTTACAATTTTTCCGCAAAATATTCAATCTGTACTTTCTTTCTCTATCTAATTTAATAAATTTTTATCACTTAATTTTCATTATTCTAACAGCTGCATGAATTTACAAAAATTCACATTGACTCCCTCGTTTCCTCAATGCATAATTATGGCATTAAAACCTTTTATAATAATTACTTTTTTATGAATCAATTGAGCTTATAAAAATAGATTTTGGAATAGTTTCTAAAATTTTGTTGTCGTTTTCAATATTTATTGTTTAAAAAAAGATATGAAAATAAATTCGAGAATCAAGTTTGAAGATTCAGTAAGTTTTGTTTTACCTGGGAATCATTAACATTTTAACAAACAAGTCCGAACTAACTATAGCAAGCAACTATTATAGAATGGTGAAAACTCGAGTTATCTCTTATAGCAATCCATTGTATTTTACACATTTTCTGATAATATATGAGGTGTCTGATGAGAATAGATGTGAGCTCACTGGGACAAAATATTTATGAAGAGAATACAGTTAAGTGGTAAAAATAAGTAAAAGTAAACAAAACTATATAAAAACATAAAAGAAAAAAAAACAACACAAAATCGAAATCATAAACGCAGAATAATATATAATAAAACGGAAAGTTTCCAGGTTCATTGTCAATAGTGTCATAGGCAATGAGTTCAAATTCTTGAGTAAATTCATCATCATAAATATAAATCATAGAATTAAAGTTCATATATATGATAATAAAATAAATTTCATAATTTTATTTGAGGGACAAAAAATGCATTACTCGAAAAAGCATTTGAGATTTAAATTTTGTTACATCTTTCTGTAATGATGAAAGAACTATTATGCAAAAAAAAATTCCAACAGCATATAAATCATTTAGTATTAATGATTTATGGTAAATGGATTTATTGGAAATGGTACTGTTTACTCAAATTAATAAAAGATTCAAATATATTTTGATGTGTATTGATTTTTTAGTTGTTTTTTCCCCAACGAGAAATCCCAAATGACCGTTTTTTTAATATTTTATTCTAACATTATTGATCCAATAACTTTGGTGAGGTAAGAGTTCCTATACTAAAATCGATATTGGATTGTTAGAACACGACATTGTAACATAATATTTATTAAAGATATTCCGAAACGCAACATGCAATTGTAATACTGTTTATAGTACTTCCAATTGCACAATCTAGAAAAGATAATTTTATTATTTTAAGCGATATTATTGACACAGATCACATACATAAATACTTCACTTCATTGCACACAAAAAACATTCCCGCATCAGTCATCAAACATCGAATCTATAGTGACCTGGTTATATAATTAGTTCATTATATATTATTATATTTTCTTACAAAGATCAAGTTGTATAAATAGAAATGAAGAATCCTGTGTATCTAGCTATTTAACGTCATATATAAACAATATTAGCAATGACAGTTGAACATTAATTGATTTTTTTAAAAGATACCAAAACTTATTGTAAATTACATTTTTGAATAAAAAATTATTTAATTAATGTACTTATGATGACTGTTATTGGTTTGTGAAAAATTGAGTGCCGACCACAGAACTCTTCTATCTTATACAAAAATGTGTTGACAATCAGAGAGAAAGGTTATTTGAAAATTTTATGAAATGAAGGAAGTTATTATTACACTTTTAGAAAATAAAGGCAAATGAAAATTTTCAGCTAAGTTTGGTATATCTGGCAAATGTATTCGGAGACTACCGTCTTCCCTCGAATAAAAGGACTGGTCCTTCCTTTCAAATAAAAGGACCACTGGACCGTTTATTTGAAAAGAAGGACCGGTCCTTTTATTCGAGGGAAATCCAACAACTTTTATATTCGTACAAAATACAGTCAATTTTTCCAATACGAGCGCATATAATTGTAGGACGTTCTGACTTGGTTTTTCGTTTGTTGGGTAGATGTCATAGATAATTTCAATCTTTTGCTGTCGGGTATATCTGTCAAATTGAAACTGTAATTAAAATTTAAAAAAACGTTTATTCAAAATCACATTTTAATCGTAACCAACAAACAACATGCTTTTTTATTTTGTTTATATTTAACAAAATTATATGTGACTGGTATTTTTAAAGTATTATTATTAAAAAATCGAATTAAGTAATATCCAAGTTTTAAAAAATTTAATAAAAAAAGTTTGTGCGTTCCTGAGCTGCAGAAGCTTCAATGTAAGTAAAATATAATAAATTTAAATATTTACATTATAAATAGTTATGCTGACTATTATTTATTATTTATTATTTTAAATCTATTTTAGAATGTCAATAAATAAAAGTAATGGAAGAAAATCATATACAGTTCAGCAAAAGCTAAATATTATAAGCAAATATAAAAAAGACATCTATGGATTTCAAAAACTCTCAAATGAAACGGGAGTTCCTGTTACAAATTTGAAAAATACTGCTTAACAAACATGATGTCTCAATAAAAAACTTAAAAAAGAGAAATTTGCAGAATTGTAGCAGTTATTAGTTAAATGGCTGACGGAAAGGAAAAAAATGGACTACGGGCGAAAGATAGTTATATACAAATTAAAGCTAAAGATTTATCTACAATTTTATATGATAAAGATAAAAGGCCGGACTACGTTGATTTTAAAGTCACTAAAGGTTGGCTAGAAAATTTTAAAAAAAGGTTTAATTTAGTTTCCAGGCGTCAGACGTCATCGCGACAGCTACCTGAGAATGTGTTAAACATCATTACCAGCTTCCTCGAAAAAATATTTCAAATATTAGAGGGAAAAAATATTACTCCAAATAATGTTATCAATATGGACCAAGTACCTCGTTATTTTGAAAGTGAACCAAAATCAACTATAACACGAAAAGGTTCTCATGATGTCTTACTTCGAAAGGCATCATCAGCTCAGAAGCGATGTACTGTGACATTTAGTATAACAATGGCAGACAACATTTTACCACCTCGTATACTTTTTACGAATTTAAAAAATAAACCGACTGTGAGTGAGGGTTGTCTTGTTGACGTCAACAAAACCGGGATGTGGAACGACGACATTTTGGACAATTACATTAAAAACAACATCGTAAAAAGAATAGAAACTTCGTTTTATCGACAACCAATTTTACTTTTGATCGATAGTTATGGTGCTCACGTTAAACTATATAGAAACAAAAAGTGGGAAAAATGAATATATTTGTAGTACTAAATCTACCGAATTTAACGGGGCTTTTACAGCCGTTAGATGTGGTGCAAAATCGTAGTTTTCAGGAGTTTTATAGTACCCAATATGACACCTGAAGTTCTTTATGAAGTGGAAAATAGTTTTAAAAAATTAACTTTTGTAAGTTGCCAAGAATACTATGGGTATAAACTTTAAATTTAAAGTTCTATTTTATAACAATGGTTATGTTCTTTATTTTTTTATATAATATTATTTTTTTATTGTTTTTTTTTATTGTTTATGTTACATAGTTTGTATCTTGAAATGAATTAATATATTGAAAAACGAATGAATAAACTTTATATTTATACTCAATTTACCATAAATTTCAAATTTCAGCCCCATTATTCGAATATAAGGACTAGTCATTATATTCGAAAGTCCTTATATTCAATATTTTTTACCAACTTTTAAAATATCAATATATAAAAAAGAAATCGAATAGAAGGACCGGTCTCTTTATTCGAGGGAAGACGGTAGACACATATCATATAAAGTACAATGAGTGAATACCAACATTATTGATCATTTGGACATATTCAGATATTTATGACGGAAATTGAATTATGGATTTTAAATGTTGGCACATGAAATATCTCTTCATTTCATAGATTTGATGATTCTCTCAAAGCCCAAGATAAGGTTCATATGATTATTGTTGTGCTTAAAATACAAAAAAATTATTACAATGTCACAAATCATTTTTACTCTCTCTATATTAATTTCACTGATGTTTGTATGTGCCACGCAAATTTTGTGAGGACAAATTAACATACTTTCCGTGATCGGATTGAGCTGAAATTTGGCAGGTAGATTCGTTGTCGAGAACATGGCGTTCTATCAAAATTTCAAATCGATCCGATCACGGAAAGTGGGTTAATTAAAAAAATATTGTTATGTCAAATCTAGTGTTATTTCCGTATTTCAATGTAAATTCTTATCTATTCATTAACTTCGGATTAAAGAGATATCGTAATCACATCTAAAATATGTTGAGATTAAGAGAGTGGTATATAGAGTTTCAAAAACCCTGTTTTTATGGTTTATTTTTTTATTTAAATAAAAATCTAATAAGGGTTTTTATATTTTCATCAATTTTTAACAACGTGCCTCTGTGATTTTAAAACAGTATAAAAACAAAACAGAAAAACAGATTTTACATTATATTTTACAAAAGCGAACATCGAAAAACCTTAAAGATCAACGATCGCATTATTCATAATTTCTGTATTTTCTTGATGTGTTTCAATATATTTAAATATAAATTTAAAACATAATCATATCAGGAATTTTTGTGCTATAAATTTCTATAATAATATGAATAATAATTGGAAAATATTTGATTTTGATATCATTAAAATGGGGAAGAATCGCATTTCCATACTTAATAACCGTAATCATGAAGTCAAGACATTTGCTTGAACACTGCTTTCTATAGTACTAGCAATATATTCAATGAAAATTAATATGTTTACAACTGAAAGATTAGGATTAAAAATAACATTTTATACTAACAAATCTAGAAATGGCCTGCGGCGCGTTATAGTTTCATGGGCCTAGGCAACTGAATTTAAGGTCTCATTTTAGTGTTGAACTCCAAAATTTTTCTTCCGGTGCAATTGGTTAAGGTGTAATCCCAAAATAACATTTTATGAAAAATAAAACCTGAATAATTTTATGTAATCCTTAAGAAAAACTTGTGCACTTAATGCACTTAATTGAATTAGTATGTACTTTTATTGCACTAAATAATAAACTAAGTTAATTAAACAAGCATTAGAATAATATTTATAAACTACAGTCATTTAATATAATTACAAATAACCTTCTATAAATTTTAAAAATCCTAAAACATAATTTTAAAAGATATTATCAAATCCAAATAAAATTGCTCTTTTGCCCACAGGGAAACGCGCCACATCTCATATCAAAACTTATTTTGTTAAAAGTTCTCATTTGCATATTAATTATACGTCACCCCAATTTGAAATAGTTTTTGATAATAGAGATAATGTAAATAAATTAAGATTTACAAATTTTAATACTTTGTGTTATTAATAATTTTGGTACTTTCCGGTTATCTCGACCTCATCAAAACAACCAGTCCCCACGTGACCTAAACGCCTATGGGGTCAAAATACTTTGTCGGATAAACTCAGACTATATGTAAATGTCTATATGACTATAATTACTTGGTCGGTTTAAAAAGATTTTTATAATTGAAATTGTTCATTTTTTGATGAGTTCGAGATAACCGGAAAGTACCATAATTTTAATAGCAATTTTTTGGAATATAAAAACAATAATTTAATAGAAAACATTACCCTTAGTATAATTTATGTTAACGAACGTCAATATAATCACTATTTTCATGAAAATTTGAATATTGAACTTTTAGAATAAATTAAACCTGCATTTTCAAATCTATTGAACAATTTGATCATAATTAGTTCAACTTTCAATTAGATGAGAAAATTGTGCATGTTAATTTTTGATTCTGATTTACCAAAAGCTCTTTAATTATCTACACATACATAAATGATTTCATTAAAAAAGTTCGTAAACCAAAATAAATACATCTTCATCGCAAAATGCACAATTTTTTTAACAATATTGAAATTGAATTAGTTGCAGAAAAAAGTAATTCTCTATTAAAAACAGTATGAATCGATAGGTATGAACGCGACAATGTGATTTAATATAAACGGGACCTCCTTCACGAATCTAAATTTGATTGAGAGATTGAACTGTAAAAAAGTGCTAAAATCACTAATGAGTAATTTGTAGAACTAAAATTATTTCTGAGCACAAAACCCTTTGAAGTGGAAGAAATGGGAGTAGGGTTTGAATGTTCAATTACCAAATTTGAAAGTCCCTGGATTTTTAGAGCAACATATTTGATGAATATTCATATTTGTTAAGACGAGTAAATCGAAAAATATTTCCGTTAGTTTTCAAAAAAATGTGAAAGAATAATTCAAAAAAATAATATTTGAAAACTGTTAAATACAAAGTCTTGTAAAAATCTATTTTATGACATAACAGTTCAAGTATTTATTTTTCCTTAGGATCGAAGACTATAATGTAATAATTAACATTAAATATGAAACATGTTTCAGACATACAATAACATACACACACTTATCAAACCATTCGCAATAATTATTAATTAGATAATTTAATTATATTAGAGTTAGTTGTCGGTGGTTTATCATATCAGTAACTACTATCTGACTCCGGGCGTGTTTTATTCAACAATAATAACGAATTCAAAACAATAAAATTTTATCGAATGCCACAAATGGTTATAGCGATTACAATGACACCGGTTATTCGGGTGCGTATTACAACCATTCTGGAAGAATAGCACTTTAGGAACACTTTAATTATACGACCAAATTAACTACTGCTAGTCGTTGACACCTCGCACAATTGATGAGGTTGTATTACAATTAAACCTTGACGTAGGACTTTAAAAACTTCTAGTTGTTAGTTCGATTATCACTGGCTTATTGATTTAACAATTATATTCATTTTCCTCTTTGGGCTATTTCATTTTATATTTAATTAAATATGGTTTCAATTTCACCTCTTCTCTACTCAAATTCTCATTATATCGTCTTCTATGATCCTTTGTCGCATATTAAATTATAAATAAGTTAGTATCGAAAATATTTATTTACTATTTACTATATTCGAGTTCTCATACATAATTTGACCTAATAAGTTTTTATAAAATTCTTCGCCTGTTAATTAATTCAAAACTATTGAATAATTTGCCAAAAATCCTGTACATTAAGTGAATCCTTATGAAAATTATAAAAAGCACCGATTTAGATGCATGTTTGAGAATAATAAACAATTTTACCCAGCTATGTTTACATTGTCTAGAAAAATAGCTTAATTTTTCATACTTAATAAAAAAACTATATCATTTTAAACAAAAAGCTAATTATTAAAACATAAAGGAAGCAACATCAACATTACATGAAAATGGAAAATTAACAAACAAAAATCTAAAGACTCCTTTATAAATAGGCTTAAATATTGTTTAAATGTATAAATAATGCCAGTATTTTTTTATTTTTGTAGTTTGTCATCACAAGAAACACTGGGAATTTTTTATATGAGAATTTACACCGAATTTGAATATTTTGTGGGACAAATATTTGTGATTATGTAGGCTGAAATAAATATATTAATGGCTGATAATTTCATTAATATTTATTTATCAAAAATTATAATTGTTATTATTTATTATTATTATTATTATTATTATTATTATTATTATTATTATTATTATTATTATTATTATTATTATTATTATTATTAAAATCTATTTAATTTAAATATCAATCCTTATTTGATTTGTTAAAAATATTCACAAAACTTAATTGTTTATATATTTAATGAAATAAAAACTGTTTAAATTAATAGTTTTCTCGTTTTCATAACTTTCTAAAAACTAAAGATTGCTAACAATGCCAATTCCAAAGTGCTTTTAGTTTAGTTGAACTCTTCTTTAACATTTAACACTTTCTTTTACATTAATATGTGATTGATTAACTATATTTCTTATGCAGATAAACATGAGCATGTTTAAACAATCCTAATACATTCTGTCACATTAGTGTCACGTACTCTATAATGGCAAAGAAATACTATTCGCTTGATTTTGTAAAAATAGTATACTGTACATATTTTGGAATGAAACTTTAAAACCAAATAGACCTTTGGTCTGCAAAACCTGTATCGAAATGGAAATTTTTTAATTTTATGTACATGTTGTGTAAAGAAAGTTTAAAACCACAATGTCGATTGTTATTTTGGTATTGTGAATATGAAATACTTTAATTGGTATATGAAACAAATAAAGGCCAGCAAAACAATCTGTGTCACAACTAGTGGCTACCAAACATTCTCATTTTCCAATATAAGATGTTGAAGAAATGTATCCCATAGAGCAGTGATGGAGAAACTTTTTGACAAGATTAAAAATATAGCTTACAATTTTAAAATGAATTTAAAAAATTAATAAAATTTTATTTTCTCTTGAATATGCATTTGTAATGTATAACAATTTACAATTGAATAATTATTTTATCAAAACGAAGGACTAGGCACCAGTAGATTTTAGTATTAAAAATATTCGGCTTTTCAAATATAAAAAAACACTGGGTTATTCATAGCAAATATAAACGAGAAAAACATTTGAATTACCATATTCATTAAAAGATCTTATTTGTCATTCAAACAGAATTTATTCGTTTGATTTTATTGTAACTAGATAGAAGATATTTTACTTTAGTGTTCTATTGCTTATAATTAGTTTCTTTTTTAAGTTGAGTTAATAATTTGTTTGTCAAGGATATGGTTCTATTTCAAAAAGATTTCCAAACTCTGACCTAGATTAAATTGCATAACTTTTAATATATAATAAATGGTTGTTTATGTAAATAAATCCATATGGTCTATAATCTAAATACATAATTTTCTATGTAAAAATGCATGGGTGCAACTTTATTTAAAGGTTTAAAATGAATACTAATTATGAGTCATTGATTATTTTTTATATAAAAGTTTCCACATGTTTTGTAAAAATTTCTAATATATAAAAATAGCTTTTTAGAAGAGAATTATGTGCTTTGATTTATACACTGCTGGGAAATAAAAATTTATTATTTAAAGCTTAAATTGAAGCACAAAAAAGACTATCATTTTGACGAGTTATAGCTAGTCATTAATTAATGTATACTGCTATGCTAAAGTTTGTCATATATTGGATACCAGAAAAAACACCCACTGAAATTTTGTTATTAAATCCATGTTTTGATGTTTAGTGTTAGTAAATAGGACTGGTATTTGGACTTTGGTAAAATAATTTTTAATGTACTTAATAATATTTCAAAATATTATTAAGTGCATTTAATGTAAACATAAATTCCATACTATAAATACTTAAGAATGACTAAATTCATAGTAATTTTGATATTTATATATTAACCTTATTGAATAATATGTATATAAGTATATAAGTATACAGTTAAAGTATATATTTCAGTCAGTGCATACACTATCTAGTTGATGTATGCTTCCACTAGCTGTTTCAGTGAAAGTATACATTATTTTAAATAGTGTATACTTTATCTAGTTAATGAATTCATTGACTAGTGGGTGTATTTTGTGATTAATTTTGTGTTTAAGCATGTGTCTCAAACATCTTAACTTTTACTAATGCTAATCAGTGGGAGTATACAGTGTATACACCTACTAGTCAATGAATGCAATAACTAGATAAAGTATGCACTATTTAAAATAATGTATACTTTCACTGAAACATACATCAACTTGATAGTGTATGCACTAACTGAAATGTATACTTTAACAGTAACATATATAATTGCAAGCATAGGGATTAAGATTAAAAATAACTCGTCAAAATTAAGTAGGAAAAGAATGTTTTTAAAAAGCATGCTTAATTGCATTTCAAAAGTGGTTTTGGAATATGGTAATTTTAACTAATAATATTTTAACTTTTGTGTTAACAAATTAATCAATTTTTTAAAAAAATAAAAGATTAATAAATAAAAACTAAATTACTATGTAATGTTCCCACAAATTTTACCAATCATAAATTGAAAAAAATCCTGTTAATAGTGAAAATTATGCAAACTATTTGCAGTTTAATTTATTAAATCCGTTAGCATATGTATAAAATCCATTCAAATGCCAAATAAGAATAGAAAATTTATTAAAATATCCCTATTGTCCTATAGGAAGCTAACTAAAAACCAGTCACTTGAGATTTCAGAAATTATGAATTATGAGATTGCTTGTACTAAATAAATGTAATATTTTATTGAATTTTTAACACTCGCTACCGTCATGCAAGAATCAAAATTATAATAGAATTAGATAGGAAACCGGAAATTCGACCAGTCTCCTAAGTTCAATTATAATTAGTTAGAAAACTAATTTGGATCAGATTGGATTTATCATATGATCCAAGCCAATTCGGGTTAAATTTAACGCACAATCAAACAAATAATTTTGCAACATGATTAAACGAGAAAGGTACTTTTAAATAATATGTCATAAACGTAGGCAGAAGCGGGCATAGGGGGTAAAAAATATATAACAAGAAGTTTTATAATGGAAATTAAATTTTTCTAACTAACTGTGCCGGTCACAAAATCATAATTATAATACAAAATTTATTATTATTTATAAGATATTTAAAAATTAAAAATTAAACATTATTAAATAAATAAAATGTATTTTTATATATACACTTTAATTTACTTCCCGATGTCTAATGAAATCATTGAAGGAGTCAAATCATCAGAAGTAGTTGTTGAAGTTGAAGAAACCGAACAAATCGATCAAGGCCAATCAACAGATAAATGTTGCATTTTAATACCGAATTATATCTTATTACACTAACATTGATAAACATGGAGCTGTTAAATATATATTTAAGGAGATTGAAATTTTACGACGGTGCTATTCCAAGTGAAGATGACCACTTGCGGTATCATTCGGAGGGTGAGTGGAAGGAGGTACTCATGCGTTACATCAACCATGAAATCGAAGAGTCGACGAGCAAGTAGCCGTAGCAGATCAAAGTCAGGAGCTCCAGGTGGGCCGGCTGTCTATAGTTTACGAAAACCTTAATGTAGTTAGACTATCCGATTTGAGTGAGGTTAGGAAAATGATCACTGTGCCAATAAATTATTAGTTTTATCCTTTTGATGTTTGTGGCAATAATGTACAGGAGATGAATGATAGTCATCAAGTAGTGAATTTGTGGTTGACTCCAACGTTATGTTATAAAATAGAATAATGAGTTATATGATGCAATGAAGGTAGCACATTGAGCGAAAGTCAGGTCTGCGAGACCAAAGAACGATCGAACTAAAACTGCTTGGTGAATATTTCAGTCTCAAGGCATCAGCTAGATTTTCATTATATCAAGAACTCAATCCTATATATACTTGAAAAAAGCAGCGTCGAAAATTCGTGAATATAAAAAAAACATCGATATCTTTACTGACTCGTAGTAAAGTTTTTCAATAATTACTATATAAATATCAAAGCCTTGTTTTATATAACACGGTTTCAGAAAAAAAATTAAAAATTAATCAACATGTTTTATTTATACGCATATGGATCAACATGTGTTAATTTCAGTAAGTGAGGAAATTTATACGTTGTGACGAGTTAGGGAAGAGATACTCAAAAGAATGGCCGACGCGTGGATATGAAATAAGACATTCCTGCTGTTTATGTAATGACTAATAAATCTTAGTTTAACGTAATTTAAGTTTATTACAAATCGTACAAGTACTTTATCTTATAAGGGACCCAAGCCAGGCGGACAAATACTTTCTAATGGTAGTTTGCAAAGCCACCGAATGCTTGACTATTATAGTGTACAAAGGTACACTCACTTTTCGCGACTATTCACGTATTCGATACCGTTCCAACGTTGATTACTAATGGGTATCAAGTGGTAAAGCAACGTTGTATTCTGTGTTACGCTGGGAACATCACTGAGGAGTAACAAACCAGTAACAAACCTGTGTTATATTATTACAGTATACTACCGACATTGTTACTTCATCAAACCAGCAGATCTTGATTCAATACACAGAATTTTTAGTAATTGAATACACAAGCCATTCGCGTTGTGTTTCTTCTCCGTTCGGCAATTGTCTTAAATAATACTTTTTTGAAAATTTACGCCCACTTGACAATGGAAATTCGAAATTTTTTATTTGAATCGGTCCTCTTTCAACAAGGTTACGTGCGGTAATACTTGATATATTATTTGCCCACATACCTGGTCGTCCAATATTATATTTGCTTCACAATTTTCGTCAGATGAATTTTCAGACCGAATTTCTGTAAAAATTTCATATTCATTCTCATCGCTATCGCTAGAACTTTTATTATCGTCAACAGATATGGTAACATTATTTTCTATTTCTATAGGTGTGCTTGACGACGCTGTTGGTGTATTTTCAAAATATTTTGAAAGCGAATTCTTCAAACTCTGCATTGATTTCAGTTTATTTAAACGCTGCTTTTTGTATTGTGCGCCAGATAAACGTTTTGTTTTTCTTCCGGTCATATCTAATGGTGCAAATAATACAAATAATAAATATCTAAGGTACATCATAACACTTATGTTTAACAAAAATATAGAAAAAGTTGCATTATACTTACCAAATTCTATAATACAATCCTGCTTTCTAATCTAATATTATATATCTCTATTTTTTTTTAAAATAAAAATCTTATTGATTTTTATAAATTTAAAAACTGGAAATATTAATGTTGTTTTGAATCCAAAATTAAAACACTAAATGACTTTGACAACTTGTCAAAGTTATTTAGTGTAATAGTATTTGTCAATGACAAGCCAAGACAGATATATAAAAATTAATGGAGTGCGTTCAATGATACTACACAAACTGTGTGCGTTCAGTAACAAAATAGTCGAAACTTTTTTATTTTACAAAATGAAAAAATGAATTTTACAAAATGAAATTGTTGTTTTTGCAAATGCATTTTTTTAATTTGCCGCCTTTCAAACGGCCGCCTGCGTGCCACGCACGCGTTGCACGCCCGCTTGGAGCGCCCCTGATCTTGAATATACTATTTTGCCCTCACCACACAATTAACCCGTAGTCATTAACATTTGAAATGAATACAAATTATGAATTTTGATTTATTTGGTACAAAATAATCTTAAAGATGGTTTATTTTGGGTTATGCGAACTTTTCTTTACAAAAATGACGGTCATTCCAATTTCAAGCAAAAAAAGCTATAATAAACTTTTGGTAATATACAATAGTCCTGCCAATAAAGAATGAGTCAAGATTTTTACCAGAAACAAGATTCTCACTTGTAATCGAAAATTAGAAGATTGAAAAATCTCTTTCTTATTTAGATATAATTGAAAAACATTTATTAATTAAGATTTTGTTTAATATTAAATAAACTTTCAATGAATTTTGATTCTTTTGTTGAAATATTTAATTTAATACTTATTTCGATATTATAAAATTTTTTGGAGGAACTTTCATTCTACTTGATATAAAAGAGTTTTGTTCTAATTTCACCAGTGCAAATTCCTCATTCAAAGCTGAAGAAAACTATATTATTCAATATCAAGAAAACATTATAAATGTTAATATGTTATTGCACATTTTTGGTAATTTTGCAACAATGGTAATTTTACAATGTTCAAATCCTGAATGTTCTGTTATCGCAAATAACTTCAAGCTTCATCACTGCTGGTGTTACTTTTTAAATTTCTGGCTCAGTCAAATTTTCGCACAATTTCAAAGCTTAAGAGAAACACTGCTGTTGGAAAAATTGTACTGAAGAATTTATCGTTAATTAAATAGTGAGCTTAATATAAAAAGGTGAATGTTAATTGGAAAATATATTAAAGTAAAGTAGTATATTTAGGTAAATTTAATGTATTTTGTTTAAGTCTGTCCTTGTTTGTTAACCAGCTTATTGCTTTACTTTGAAAATGTCATTAGAAAGTGTACAATACCGCAGTGTGATTCGCTGTTAGTATTTGAAGTTTAAAATTGAAATAAAATTTTAATGAAATTGAATGCTGGTTATGGAGAAAACTCTCCTTCATTGATTAAAATTAAACGCTTTTTCGATGAATTAAAAGCTGGAAGAACCTATGTGGTGGATCTGTAAAGGCCCAGAAGACCCTGTAAAAGTAGCGGAAAAAATAACAGAAAAGCTGGAGGAAAGTATTAAAAATAAAAGAAAGATCAAATAAATAGAACGCGTAACGTCTCGAATTATCTGCAAAGTTACTCTGCAGAAAATGTAGGCAGCAAATGACATCAGAAAATTCTCTTCCGACTTTATGTCACATCCTCTAACTGGTCATGTGTAAGGTCGTCGTTTGGAGTGTTGCAGATGCAATTTGAAAACTTTGCAGCGTGTCCATATTAAAATTAATCATGCTGACATACTTTCAAAAAAAGGAAAAAGCAAAGACATCCATATATTTTTATTGTGCTAAATTATTAATTAATTTGTTTAATTTATCATATCTATATTTTATAAATTTTTCTGTTAACTTCGATTGGACATACAAATCCTGTCTAGAACTCTAATTGTAGTGCCTTTGACTTTCAGTTATTAAATATATTAATTTAGTAGTTAAATTGCAAATACATTGTTAAATTAAGGGAATTAAAATACATTATTTTTATATACAAATATATTACCTTTTTTTCAAACATCTCAATCTTTTTAATCAAAAAAATGTGCTCAAAACTCTCGAATTGCAACAATTTGCGGATCAACGAAATGCTTCATCTATATATCGAATACGCATAACAAATGATAAATCTTATAAAGCTGCTCCTGATACTCCTACTCGTCGTCAGATCACAGAACATGCAGTCAATTACAACAATTACGCTCGAAAAATGGAGACTGCGCCATCTCAATTGAATATCCAAACAACCCGAAATCAGGAGAGTCGCATTCAATGATATGTAATGTCATTCCTAAATTCGCAAATACCAGATACACTTTGTACAAAGATGTGGAATTCAATAGGTTTATTTTACCAAATTAGTATTAAACTAATATTACATAAATTTAATTTAAAAACACATTACACTTAACTATAATGAAACAATAATAAATTTAATTTGTATTTTGAATGATATGTATGTCTTCATCAGTTATGGGGCGCCACAGAATGAGAAATGTACCAGGAAAATATTCAGACAGATTGAAATTTGTATCTGATAAAAAAATCATTGTGTAATTCTAAGTGTTACTCAAATCAGTAATTAATTCAAAATATGGCAAAACTGACAAAAAATAATCCAGTTCAAAAACATTGAAGATATTTCAAAGGTAAATAAATATGAATAATTATTTAAAATTATATATTCAATAAACTTAATCAACAAGATTAAGTCTATGAATTTTTACAATGTCAAATTCATTAATATTCAATGATATTTTATTACATAATCTCACTCAAAAATGGGCATAAAGAAAAAAGGTAACATCGAACATTTTTCATTAATAGAATCACAAAAGGGAAATTTAACAGACAAACTCGCTTTCAAAAATTTTTACAAGGAAAATAATAATTTATATTTAAAATAATGGAATAGGATTTTTTATTACACATTTAATGAAAGACCAATAATCCAAATTTGAGAACTTGAATTAGTTAGAAACAAGTTTGGTTTGAAATTGCAAATATCGTTATCAAATGTAAAGGAAATTTAAAAGTAGAAAGTTATATATTTTATAGATATAATCAGTGGCGTAGCAATAGGTTGTGCAGGTTGTGCACGGCACAAGGGCCCAGGACGAAAAATTAGTAAAATTTATACGTTCGAGCATTATAAATTCCCCGATTGGCGTTTTTTTTGTTTTTATTAAGACAGCAACCACAGTTTGGACGGTTTATACATTTAATATTATTCGGAATCTATATTGGATATAGTTGTAAACCACTAAAGTCACACCCATTCATCTATTAAATTATTTGCTTTACTTGACGTTGGTTTTTTTTATGTGATGAGGACTTGTTTATTAATAAAACGTCAAATCCAATTTACTTGCCTACTCGATTCAAAATGGCGGTATAACGACATCATGGCAGAGGTCATAGAGTTTTGTTGATATTTACTATGCGGTAAAAAGGATAAAAATAATATTGCTTATTGTATATCAATTTACAATAATTGTATAATTAGTTGGATATTATATAATTGCATTAGCTGCACACCCTTAACTATGTCTAAGTCATATTTAAGTGGGGCTGCTAAGCGACCAGCACGTGAGGAACGAGAACAGAAGGCCGCTAAAATGCGCAAATTTACTCAGAGAGTTGCTAATCACCTTCCCCCAAGCCTGCCTATGGTTTGGTTCCTCGGATCACTTCGTTCGACAAATATTTTGTGCGTCCCAAAATCTGCACAAGGGCCCCAGAAATCCTTGGTACGCCACTGGATATAATAATTATATAGTATTTAAAATTAAGGATAAAATGGAATGAAACACCCATTAACAATTTTTGAAATTTTTTAGTGGTCTTTGACTAAAATAATGTTTGAAAGCTATCCAATGGATAGCACTATATCATAATTTTTATTGTTGTAATATATATATATATATATACAGGAACGTAGTGACGATTTGACTATAGGGAGTAGAAATTCAGGGTCACTAAGCGAACATAGAATTCCGAAACATCCGACGATAGGAAAATTTCACCCAAGATAGAAAAAGATGTACACCTAATTCTGGTTTTACCTGATATATACGTTCTCAAAAATCCCGTGTAAAATTTTTTTAAATTTTAAATTTCCTTTAAATTTCCCAGCTCTTTTCTCAATATTATTATGGCTGCTAAAACGATCGCATTTTTAAACTATTTGTTTTTAATCGCGTTGAATCGAATTCGAGTAAAGGCAGAATTAGATGGACTGAGAGATATTAACTTTCAGTTATCATATATAAATGTAAACCGTTAATAAATATTCAAAATTATTTGATACATGTTTTTTCGCTGCACCTTTTCTGAAGTGCAGAACACTTTTATATACAATATTTTTAATTACAAAAATAAATGTAGTTTTTAATGCAATAGCATACTTAGCTACAATTTGAAACAGATATAAACAAAATATTTATTTTAAATTTTAAAATATGGAAAATAACAAATACTATATTATAAGAAAAAATATGTCTATATCCATCAAGTATAACTAACTCATTTAATGTGAAATTTAGGTCTGATGTTTTTTTATATATTTCTTCTACAGAGCTTTGTCATAAGTAAATGAACACCCCATAAAATAGGGAAAAATGCCTAAAATCAATAGTTACATCACATTCTAAGAACTATATTAAAGTTAAAATAAAAAAAATTACATCACCATATCGCTAGTCGTTGTACGAAAGCTAACTATGATTGGTTAGTGCAGGAGTGGCCAACCGGCGGCCCGCGGGTCATCAATTGGCGGCCCGCATGCTTTAATATTTTGAAAATATAATAAAAACTTTTTAAAATACGATATAATACAAAAAATGTAATAAATGCAACAAAAAGAATATATAGTTAATAATTACAATACAAACTATAAAATTTTTTATCAAAAAAACGAAACCTAACCAATAAATTAAAAAGGTAAATTGCATAATTTAATAACTGTGTTACTTTTGTTGTTCGTCAATTTACGGTGCATATATCATATTGCTTCCAGATAATTAATAATCGTGCAAACTTTGTTTATTTCATATACAGTGTATTTTATCCTGTACCTAAGAAGCATAATTTATTTAACATGCACGTAAATGCTTTATTGTTTTTTTAGCGGTTGTCTCAGACCCCACTACGGGCTATTACTGCGCTTCTCCTGTTCCTTAGTTGGAA
Source organism: Schmidtea polychroa (assembly GCA_959609185.1). NCBI lineage: Eukaryota > Metazoa > Platyhelminthes > Tricladida > Dugesiidae > Schmidtea > Schmidtea polychroa. Next base: position 33,491 of record CAUHTR010007232.1, on the reverse strand, counting down.
TTAGCACAGAAGCATTAGTTAAAAATTTACGCCTTTCAAACCTGCGGCCCGCCGCATTATTCAAAAATATTGTAATGGCCCTTTTACCAAAAAGGTTGGCCACCCCTGGGTTAGTGTCTTTCCATTGCCTATATAACAGAGCTAATTTCCGCGTGTTTTCACACTTTTGTTAATCATGCCACGCACTACATGTGCCAGTGAACTGTCAGAGTTTTAAGAGGTCGAATTATTGGACAATAAGAGGCAGTAGGATCAAGAAACATGTCTCTGTCGACAGTGAATAATATTGGGTGTCAATTTCGTAATTCAGGAAATTCCTGTGTCAACCCTCGTAGTGGACGACCAAAACCATCGGTCTGTGAGAATATCTGGTCATCGTACAACAGCTGCCAAAATAACAAGAGAAGCTGATATATCTGTTTCCACTGCACGGCGTTATTTGAAGAGGTTTGGATACAATAATAGAGCTGCAAGACGAAAGCCATTTCTGACACCTAAGAATTATGCCAATTGATTTTGTTGGGCAAAGGATGAAAAAAAGCCTCATTGCTTCTGGGAACGTGTTATCTTTAGTGATTTACTTTTAACAGTTCTTCACCAGTGGTCGTGTTTGTGTGTGACGTCGACCGGATCAAGAATACGATAGTAATTATTTCCAATCCAATGTGAAACGCATAATAATAATAATAATAATAATAATAATAATAATAATAATAATAATAATAATAATAATAATAATAATAATAATAATAATAATAATAATAATAATAATAAAGATTTGAAGTTCATTTTTACTTTAAAGTTCTTGGTATAATTATTGACTCCACTAATGATTAAAGCAGATGAAAAAGCTTGAATTGGTTTTTGGATTCATGACACTTACACCTTACAAAATGGTTCAAATCCACAACATCTATATGCAATGTCTATTAATCATGGATCTAGATTAGGCTTATTAAATTAAATTATATTATATTATATTTTGAAAAGTTAAATTCAAATATTTTAACCCCTTTAAGGATAACTAATGACATTCAAAAATTAAGTAACTTGAAACCTAAATTAATTACAACTTATCTTCGATCAACAACGGTCCATGAACGACTTATCAATTGAGTATAAAATAGCTCTAAACTAGAAGATTAAGTTGATCACTTTGATTGACAAAAAGTGGGAAAGTATAAATTACGTAATATTTATAATATTAATAATAATTAACGGAAATATTTTTGAAATAAAAATATTATATTATTATAAAATGAGGAATTTTCTTTTTAAGATTTCTTTTTAATTTAAAATAAATAGAAAAATTTATCCCATATACCGAAACAATAAAAAATTACATTTGTTAAAATATTAGCTTGTGATTTTTCTTCTGAAATAGTTGTAAAATTACGAGAATTTGGTGTATTAGATAACTCCTTTGGATATTCGAATCCACTTGTTGACATTCTTCGAGGATTGAGAGAACCATTAATGTGTTTTTCTATGAAATAACTGTCTTTGCTACTGTACATTTGTATTAAACAGTATCAAAGAACTAATAATTAGGTTAACAATAATATATACAAAAAATAAATTAATCATACTTTATCTATTTAAATTTGCTTGATATATAATTGATTATATTCATCTAATTAAACAAAAACAATAATAATGTTAGGATAAAACACTCATGATTTATGATTGTTTGAATGCAATGATATCCTCAAAGTCCAAAAACACAAAAAAATCTTATTAAAACTATCCTATTACCACCTTAAATAAATAATATTTACAAAAATAAATAAATAGAAATTAAAAATGAAAATAAGAAAAGAAAGGTAAAACTTCAAAATTATATATGAAATTTTAAAACTACTTCACAATATAATATCAGAAAAAATATTCTTTGTATACTTTTAAAAGAATTAAATTTAAAAAAGAAAGTCATGGAAAATTAGAAAATGTAAGTAAAAATAATTTTGTTAGGTTCTGAATATAGAGTACTCAATTTGCTTTAATGCTTTGCCAAAATAAATGTAAGTACCGGCACAAAGTTCATTTATAATTATCGATAAACCATAAAGTTATACACCATAAAGGTTAATACATCTTAGGCGTAAGGAGTACAAAAACTTATATTTAAAAATAATACTGTTTAAAAGCTATGAGTAAATAACTATAAATAACTATTTGTGTTAAATTTGTATATTAAAACTTATATTAAATTATATCATATTATATTAAATTATATTGAGGTATTTAAAATTAATCATATTTGTGACCAATAGTTGTTCAAATTTTCAGAAAAGCAAGTAAATTTAAATTGTAGTTATGAAAAAAAATATTGGAAGAAGACTTAAATTTAATTGAGTATAATACTAAAAATAAATAAGACAATCACCCACATAATTAGGATTAATATATAAAGCATCCTCTGAGCAGGATTACCATGCGTCCGGGTTTCCTCAGACACGTCCTCTTTATAGACCCCTGTGTGGCGGCTTTTCAGAAATATGGCTTTTGTCCGGGTTTTTCACCGTCCGTCCCGATCGGTAAACTATGAGTGCTGTGTTAACATACTATTCTGTTCCGTAAACTGAACATGCGCTCCAGTAGTATTTAGCTAAATGTTAAGATTATTAACTAAGGTAACCACCGGAATTTTCGATTTTTGTAAACTATAATGTCGCAAACAAAACGCATAGCGATATGCGAGTTATTTTATTAATTTTAATAAAAAATTTTATTGATAATTAATAAATAATTATTTTTTCAAGTTGTTGCGCTAGAGTTTTGGATAGAGTTGCATCAAATGTGTATGAGGACAATTACAATCAGTATAAATATCGACTGGAAATTCAATTTTTCAACATTTTGGAATTTTTTGGAAAATTGGTTTTGTCAATTTGTGAAATTAATTACTGGCTCACAGTTTTTGGTACTTATGAATTCTATGCATTTGTGGTAACTTTGTTTATGTATAAAGTAATTTTTAAGTTAATAATTTTTTTAATTTCAATTTTTGTTCTTTTTATTATTCATTTCTTCAAAATTTAATCATGTTTTCAGAGACAGCCTAAAATGTGGTCGTGAACAATTATATATTAATATGAATTTTTTTAGAGAAGTAAGCACGGGATGCTTTTTTACAGCTAGTTGACATCGCCGAAGTCTCTGAACATGAATCTCGTCGCTGTGCACGCTGTAGTTGATTTTATTTGTATATTCCAAGTGGAAATAGATTACAGTTTCCGCAACTAAAGATTTTTATCATCGACAATACAGTACAGTTTCGCCAATAGGTAGAAATAGAATAAGGAAAGACAATAATCTAACAAATGGATATATAATGAAAAGTGACGTAAGACCTTTTATAGGAAGTCCAGGACCCAAAAATGATAATTTTATGAGGAGTAGTTCTAGTAGTAGAGCTCAGCTGCTCATTGATTTTCAGCGGTGTAAAATAATATTAATTAAATATATAAATTGTGTATTTGTTGATAGTGCACAAAAATATTGGGTTTTAATTGAATCAATAATACTAGTCGGTGGTTCTGACTCCTCGGGTTCTATTAAAAAAGACAACACTCTCAACGTATATTTTTATTTAAATTTATATATCACAAATTTCACACCTTTATTGTTATTTTCAAAAGTCATTAATAATCACAAGTGTCAATAATGAAAAAAAAGAAAATTAATATATATATATATATATATATATATATATATATATATATATATATATATATATATATATATATATATATATATATATATATATATATATATATATATATATATATATATATATATATATATATATATATATATATATATATATATATATATATATATATATATATATATATATATATATATATATATATATATATATATATATATATATATATATATATATATATATATATATATATATATATATATATATATATATATATATATATATATTTTATAGGTAAAAGTAATAATATATTTTTAATAGAGCATTTGCAGAATATCAATTAGAAAATAATATAAATAGCTACGTAAAGTCATAATTATTCGAACAAAAATAATTCCAAAATGAAGCGACCTTTGTTAGATAATCTGAAAGAGGTCTAAATAAAATAGAACAGAAAGAAACGTTCTACATAACGTTTAATCGCGAATAAAATAACATACGTACATAACAAATAACGACTACAATCATTTCTTTTTTCTAGACTTATAAATAATTATTGAACAAAAATAATCGATTGTCGTTAGGTAATTTTTGGTATTGAATAAACATTTTTAAACATATTGTTATTGTTATATCCATATAGGAAATCACCAGTAATGGTTGAGCAATCAATTAAAAATTGAGACCTCAACAGTCTTTCCCTTTGTCTAATCCAGTGCTTTCCAACCTTTTCATGCTTGTGACACACTTTTTAGATTTCCATCATTTCGCGACACAGCAAATCAGTTTTACCAGAAAACCAGACGTCATACAACTTACGCCATATGGTAAACCGTTATACAAGAGACAATGAAACATATTTAAATATAAATATCGAATTCCAACGATTAACTAATAAATAGGGTAAACAAACGTTCTTCAAGCTAAAACACGACGGACTATATATGTGTATTGTATTTCAGTCTAACAATCGTTAAAAAGTTTATAAAATTAAGGGACTCTGTGGTTTTTCATTATGTTCACGCGACACACCTACGTAGCGCTGCCGACACACTAAAGTGTCGCGACACACCGGTTGGAAAGCTCTGGTCTAATCTATACCTTGCCTGTTATTCAAATTCAAATTTGATGGTTTGTTGATTTTCTGTTATTTCTCATTTTCATTTGAACAAAAATGCGCGATAATATAAATATATATATATATATATATATATATATATATATATATATATATATATATATATATATATATATATATATATATATATATATATATATATATATATATATATATATACTCAGAAATCATTCACGCTGTTGATCATACATATAATGCAATGCAAATTAAACCAGCTTTTAAAAAAGTAATAAATTATATTCTGAAATTGCATGCAAGAAAGTAACTAAAAATCCTAAATCTAAATTTCTCTGTTAATGATTCATGAAAATTTGCATATTTTGTATAGGAGAAAGTCTGAAGAATTACGTTTATAAATTTTAAAATAATTTCTACATGGTTTGACAATGAATGCTTTGACAATAAAAATTGAAGTATTTTAAATTTAAAATCTCAGAAAATTTGTTTGAAAACTGAGGAAAAATAGTTCAATATTTACCCAACTGGGAAAAACCATAATGGAAATCGGAGAAGATCCAAAGTGGGAAATACCCACTTTTAAATAAATAAACAGGTGGTGAGGACTCTAAAAAGTTTGAGGTTCTCAACTCGCACTAGTTACTATGTTCAAAACAAAGACTTCGTATATAACTTTTATTAATAAAATTTACCTCATTTTTGACAAATATACTGACTTTTTATACCGTATTTATGCTAAATTTTGTTATATAAATTTAATTAATATTTAAATGCCTATTTTGCACTAGTTTGAAAATATTTTTCCTTAATTTATTAATATATTTAGATATTAAATGCTTATTATTATTTTTAATTAATTTGTATTAATAAACCAATGCCAATTTTATTGTTAGGAACGGGTGTTCATTTTTAAATTCAAAATAAAGCATAATCATTTTATTTCTGAATAATAACAATTTTTCCGTGTCCATACCAGGAGATAATGTCATCATTGAACAACCTAATGGTCGCATCTCGGTTGATTGGGTAGTAAACTGCTTAATATCCGCAACAGAACGACTTATTATGTCGCAAGGCATTTCATATCCATGTTTATATCTAAATCGAGCTGCTTCCATTTGTGAACGACATACTTGAGATCGATAATCAGGGATCATACCAGTCATAACACCTTCAGTACTTTCAGTAATATTAAACAATCTTGTAGCTGAACTCTTCTCAATCATTTTATCTGGAACCTGTCTTTGTGTAGCTACTCCATCACAATAATTGCATTGAATATCCACGGAAAGCAATCCACCACATAAATTTGATCTCATATTATTCTTTTCATAATTAATTGCCGCCATCTTTTCTAACTCTTTACCAAAATTCATGTTATCTGGAACCTGTCTTTGTGTAGCTACTACATCACAATAATTGCATCGAATATCCACGGAAAGCAATCCACCACATAAATTTGATATCATATTATTCTTTTCATAATTAATTGCCGCCATCTTTTCTAACTCTTTACCAAAATTCATAAACCGAAATTCGATACCATTAACACCATTAACATTATCATATTCATAAATTTCTTCATTAAATTTCTTCATTACCAACTCTCTTTATTGCAATAGTCACATGTATTCAAATTAATCATCATTCCTTCAAAACATCGATAAAATTCCAACTCTTTACAACATTCAACAAAATCGATAAAAAATCTCTAAATCTAAAATAAAAATTACAACCTAATTAACAATAAAAATGGAAATACCTCTTGCTCGCGTCTGTGTGCGCACACAGTCAAAAACAAAGAAAAGAAAAGCGCACACAGACGCGAGGATCGGATTAAAAATTTCCACATTCTCCATTTTACGCGTCTGTGTGCGCACACAACCAAAACAAAGAAAAAAGCGCACACAGACGCGAGACAACTAATAATTTACCAACGGGGATTCGCTTACTGCTGGAAAATTTGTGTAACCGACTTTAATACAATCCAGCAACGTTCCAAATTTAATAGTCTAGAATTCTCAACTCCGAAATTTGATGGACATCTGATTAATACAGACGATATATGCAGTGATCACCTGGTGTTGATAATGGCCGTAAATTGATGTACAGTTAAGGGTGAAATTAATTTGATAAACATTATTTATAAAACTAATATGCAATTTAAATTTAAATTATCAATAATGAAATTTGAAATAGAAAAAAATGTTATATGTGTAGGACTTTAATAATTTCTCTGCTGTATCCAGTGGTGATCATCACATGTCATCTCAACTGTCTCTTACTAATACACCCGTTTGCAGTGAACAAACGCATCTATAATATGGGTTGTTGCGTACAAATAATTATAGATGCGTCACTATTTCTGATGAATGATTAAATTTCGGAATTAGGTGTAGTTAATTTAAGTTAATTTAAATTATTTTAGCCATTTTATAAATGGCTTTCAAATAATTTCTTTTAAAGTAAATTTTAAGACTTGAATATTGATCCATATAGATATGAGATTATTATTAAAACTCTTAAATATTACTTTTTATCAACATATTTATTATTATAAATTATCTATAATTAAATTTCAAGGTTATTTTCGGATTTTTATGAAATTTTATGAAGTTATTTGAAATTATTTCGGTATAATGTAGGTCAGATATATTTTTAACTATAAATAAAGTAATTCCCAAACACAATTTTTGAAGACATTAATTAGTCGAATTTTGTCATGTTCTATTAAAAACACTAATATTAAATTTATTAAAAATTGAAGATAAATCTTACGAAATAATGTTTTTATTATATATACAATCACAAGTGGGGTATGTATATTTTCAGAAATCATTGGCGACGATTTATTCCACAACTTCGCTACAAAAATCAATTTTTCCACTCCGTTAAACCTAATTTGCCAACAGAAAAATTGAGCTGGGATAGGCATTATCTGACACACAAACCGACAAGGCATTTTAAATACATAACGTTGTCTCTTACTGATGCTAACTTTCTCAGTTAGGTGTATGACTAGTGAGCGGATTTTCTGGAGAGGTGTGTGTATCGTCATAGAAAACTGCCATGACGTAAGGAACAATAGATTTTCACCGCCCTTGACTCTGGTAATTATTCTGATACTTGTGCTCATGAATTAATTTTCCTAATTATGTGTAGGTTTGCCGTCTCATTTTATTCTTCCACATCTCACTATCAAACTCGTCTCAACTGATATTATGCCCACTTGATAGGACCCTAACCTTGTATTTTGTTCCAGAAACCTCTATCACTTGACCCGAAAACTCGACTATCTGATCGTCCCAGATTATAATGACACTTCCGTTCTATTTCTGATAGCAAAAATTCAACTCGATTACATACCCTAATGCTCAAATTATGCTTCACGATCCAAAATTTCTATATATTTGATCAATCAATGTGCAAAATAAAAATATTAGTACATCAGGCTATAGATTCAGGCGGTCTAAATAAATATATAAATATATAATTAAATATATAAATTGTGTATTTGTAGATAGTGCACAAAAATATTGGGTTTTAATTGAATCAATAATACTAATCGGTGGTTCTGACTCTTCGGGTTCTAATAAAAAAGACAACACTCAACGTATATTTTTATTTACATTTATATATCACAAATTTCCAAAGTCATTAATAATAACAATACTGAAAAAAAAGAAAAATAAATATATATATTTTATAGATAATAAACTCAACTGGTATGGATTCAGGCGGTCTCCTCTGAGGACCTTCTCTGAAATACCTACTGATTCATTTCTGAAATAGCATCTGGACTGCATAGTAAGAGGACCGAACTTCCTTTTTGCCCCCCCCCCCTGCCACTCAGGCAAGCAAATAAATCATAAAAAAAATGTTAAAATGTATCGAAATAAATTATTATTACTTTATGTCTTCATGATTTAAAAATTGTCTAAGTTAATAAAATCGGTAAGGAGAGAAGATTTGACCATGAAAAATATTTTAATAATTAATGACAAATAGCATTATTTTACATCATAAATTATAGATGATTCATAATTATAACATAAAATGAAAAATAAATAAAATTACTAATTTTCTAGTGTCAGTGGGTGAATAGCTTTAAATTTGAAATCCTGATAATTTTCTACGAAATAGAGGGTTGTGATTTTCCAATAACTATAGCTGAATGAACTTGAAGTTTGAAATTCTAAAATGTCCATGGAGGCGACTCTATATAGGTTTTTTTGCAGTTGGTCTGACTAATCAGGATAAAGTTAGAACGTATTTTTTATTTTTCGCGATGATATTTCGTGGTTTTAATGTCCTTATTCTATATTACATGTGTACCTTCTGATTTTTTATTCTTGCTTTATTTTCTCTTGTTGCCTATTATTTGTGTTTATTTGGAGTTTTCCATTTATTTTAAAATAACTTTAGGTTTTTTAAATGCGGTGTTAGTACCTCCATTGACACTTTACCTTAAGTTTCCCTATTGTTTATATAAACAGAATAAATAAAACATAAGAACCTATTCGGAAAGTTTATTACCTTCTGACCCAACAACAGGTTCAAAAGACGTATTTCTTTCATAAATCATTCGAACTAAAATATACAGAATATATTTAGTTATCAAAAATTGGCAATTAACAATTATGTAACCGGATCCACTACGCTTCAGTTCTTATATTTTAATATATAATAAATATATAAAAACTATTTTTTTCACTTATTAATCGGTTTTAGACTTGACCTTTACATGTCCCTCCAATCCAACGAAGAACTCAAAGAGCCCACTATGCTCAAAGAACTTCTAGGAAGTTGCTCATTTCGATATGAACACATTTTTGTATTTCCAAAATGTGAACGAGGTATTTAAGTCAATATAGTAACGTAATATTAAACGAAATTTTTGAATTACAGAATAATAACAATAATAAAAGTAATAATAAATAATAATAATAAATAATAAGAAGACAAATTGAAGATGTACATAATTGTATATATTTCATAAAACACTCATATGCTCAGAAACCAGTGCTGATTATTAGATTATTTAAATAATGAACAGATTTGGCAACGACAAAATACTATTTACAAAAACAAAAATCTACATTTTCACATTCAACTAGTTAAAGGTGAACTTGTTTCGGATCGAGGTGCACAAGTTTCATAATCAAATCTTGGTCGATATTATACTCAAAATCACACAATATCTGATGATAATCTTCTCGTTCTGCAACGCACGGAATTTCCTGTAGGGGACAAAAAAACATTCATAAAGAATAACAGAAAAACTTCAAAAATTTTACTAAAGCTCTTTGCTTGCGATCATTCATTGCGATCTCTTTAATTCTGCTTAAATCCTCCTCTTTTCTTTGGTTTTCCGAATGATGCAGTTGCTTTCTCGATTCGTTAAAAGCTTGAATTTTGAGATGTTGCTGTCTTTTATTTTCCTCATCTTCTTTCATTCTTACTAATCGCAATTCTTCTTCTTGTTTTTTAACGTTTTCGTGGGCTTGAGCATCTTGGACAATTTGTCTGAGACTTTCATTGAGCTGATTCATTGCCGGATTGTCGTACATTGGATGATTTGGAACGGGAACGATTTTCGGTTTAGATACAGGAGTATTTATCGACTTTTTGCAGTCGACATTTCCCGATTTATTCCAAATCGTAGAATAAATGGGCCTTTTGGCGTGTTGGATTTTTTGTTACTAACATCTTCATCATCATCATCATCGTCATCATCATCTTCGTCTTCTTTTCCTTTATCAGAATCTGATGAATCACTGAGACGACTTCCTTCTTGAGTATTGTCGATATTTACTTTTTCTGAACTCGCAATCGATTGAGGTATTATTATGCTGGCGGTTTGAGAATCAACCAATGGTTTAGAAAGGATTTCTGGGGATTTTTCGGGGTAAAGTTTGATCTAATGCTATTGGGAGTCTGCGTTGGAATCTGCGGTTTAGGTAGATTATTAAACAACTCATTGTCTGAAGATGACGAAGAAGCTAATTGGTCAAAGAGAATAATTTCAAGTATCCGATGATAAAGAAAAAAAAATTACCATCCGAATTAGAATCTGATCCATCACTATCTGAAGAATCTGATGAATCAGAATCACTGATATCTCCATTATTCCCGACTAAAGATGATTTAAAAATGCCGCAACAGCCGATAATCAAACAAGTTTAAAGTTATATTTGTATATATATTTTATTTCACATTTCACCTAAAAGATTAGCTCTTAAAAATCAATAGTGACGTTAAAATTTCCTTGTTAGTTTCACAGTAATGTCACATATCATATGGAGGAAGGAGGAAATTAATTAATTAACCGGCATAAATTGAATGGAGTGAGACGGTAAAAGGGTTTAAAATGAATGATAATCAATAATTTTGGTTTGTTTAAAAAACTTAGGAAAATAATATAAAGTTTTGTATAATGTTTTAAAAGCAATAAAGAATTAGATATCGAGTTATTTTTTATAATAAGTTAGGAATTGGTTTTATTGTGGAAAAGGGATCAACATTTGATGGACCACGTAAGGAGGATTTTAATCACGATCAAACCTCACCACGATTCAGGCATTTATAAGTTATGTCATTGATTACATAACCAGGAGGAACATGCAGTGCAAAGTATTAAAAATGAAGGTATCGAAAATATGAGACCGAGTTGTCTGTTGCAAATAAAAGTCGTTTTAAGTCAGTTGTTAATGTCCCTGAGTCACTTTGTATAATCGATACACTCGATTGGTCGTTCGGAGGCTATAAAATACCGACGCTACGTAGATAAAGAAAGATGTTGCTTAATCAATTGATAAATTTCTGAAAGTACACCATATAGAAACGTGAAGAGATGGAGTTACTACGGAGAACGATGGAAGTGTCAATGGGTGCTGATTGACAATATAAGCCAATCGATTGCAGTTAATGATATAACTTGTACAGTTTACAAATTCCGATAGTAACGGTAGTTAACAAGGAGTTGTTATTGGGGTGTTTCAAATGCCAGGATGAAGATTTCTTGGACCGGTGCCCACAGTTCAAAGGGATGTCATTGGATAACAGAAAAGTAATATAGAAATGGAAATTATGTTTAACATTATAGTTTGTTAAATATATTACTGAGATGATGTCATCGAAAACAAACGAAAACCATGGTCATCAAGTTGGTAACAGTGACTAGATAATTACAATTGTTTCAATCTAAGGACAACGTAATTGGCTAGGGAAAGGATATTTAGAAGCGTAACGAGTTATAATGAATATATTCATTGGTGATGGAATGCTGGTGAAACAATTCCACCCTTGATTGGTGGGTAAGGTAACGAGTGAATTGCGAGTAGTTGAGTGTAAGAGAGAAAGTCCAAATGTGGACCATTTAAGACAAATTAGGTTTGCGATCTAGATTATGCTCTTTTAGGAGTTGAATATGCAGCAATAAAAGAAATAAGTGGACCAATAGTGCTCAATTTTTAAAGGTTAGGAGCTTATAAGGATAACCGATTTCAAATACGAATACTCTGGAGGGAAACCCAGGAGATGTTACAGAATAATCGAATTATGGTAGAAAAATACTTCAAGGATGGATTATCGAATATATGGGGGAACCAGGGTGCTTGTTACCATGCATTCAAATGTTTCAGCGTGACAAACAGACCAAGAATCGTCTCCCATGTATCGGCCAAGTATGGAGAAGTTTACTGTAATTATCAAATTTTGTATTGATTCCAAAAAAAAATTTTTATTTTAAAACACTCTTATATTTAAAATATTGATTTTTTTACTATTAAAAAAATACCATGTTTAAATCGTCAATGGGTGCAATTAATAGATTAAGTCCGTGCATTCCAGTGTTTCAGTGTGAAAAACAGACCAAGAATCGTCTCACGTTTCTCGGCCAAGTATGGAGAAGCAATTTTTAATCACTATTTTCATACTTAAAAACCTTTAATTTTAATATAAAGTTATAAATTTAAAATTAACTTTATTTAAAATTGTTTAAAAAAATTTTTGGAATTTTAAAATTAATTTTTAAAAATTTTTTTTTCACATTTTTTGAAAATTTTTATTTTTATTAATTTTAAATAATTTTTTAAAAATTTATTGTAATTATTAAATTTTGTATTGATTCCAAAAAAATTTTTAATTTAAAAAAAAATTAATTTAAAACTCTTTAATTTTATATTTAAAATATTGATTTTTTTACTATTAAAAAAATGCCATTTTTAAATTGTCAATGGGTGCGATTAAGTCCGTATATATTCCATTTGAAATTAAATTGTGTAAATTTCTCTTAATTGGGGGTAAAAAATTTCATAATTAATACATGCGCTGGGTTCTGTGAAATAAAACATTAACAATAACTTTTCCCTCGTGATAATCACCAATACCTGACTGACCCGCTGTCACTGCACCTTTTTTCAATTGTTTCTCGCGTTTTTTTTGCAGACACTTATCAGCGAATTCTCTCAAACTGTGTAACGTTACCAATTTCATAGTTTGAAAATCGATTTCACACTCTCCATCTGAAGACTGTACATCTTCGGTTTTTTTATAGATATTAAGGATTTTCTCTGAACATCGAAGCAATCGAAGATCATGACTGAGTTGCATTCGATCTTCAATAGTGAATTCTCTCAAATCGGATTTTGGTTCGACTGGAGAGAAATAAAACATATACATATTTAGATATGCATATTTATATTCACCTTTTTCCGGTTCCTTGATTGGCTCAGTCATCATTTTATAGAGACCGTTAATTGTAGACGGCTTCAGTTTCATTAAGCTCACTGAAACGACATTTCGATGTTCTGATTTGTTTATGAATTCCCTGATTTTCATTGACATTTCCGGTGATAAGGAACTGATCCATGATTTGATTTCTTTCAGTTTTAAATTATATTCTTCTGCGTTTTTCACTGGTTTCTTAGTATCTGGTTTAACTGGAAATAATATAAAAATATCTGACAAAAATAGGAGGAAAAGACAAACATGTTTCCGGGGTCGGTTTATGGGGAGGTTTCTACTGGATTTGGTAAATCATTGGAACTAGTGCGGTTGTCAGTTGATGCATGGTTACTGATATGATTTCTAAAATTCACATTGTAAGAGTTAGTATGGAATTCAAACAATTTTACAATGGCCGTTTTGTAATTGGTTTAGAAATTTCGTCATTTATACTGGGTTGCGATTTATAAGTAGGCTTAATAGTTCTTTTCGCTTCGGTTGGTCGATTAGAAACCTCTTTATGTGTGTCATGTTTAGGAATAACAGGTTTAGGTGATTTTGGAATTTCACTGGGTTTGATAGGAACGTTTGGACCGTTTATATTGAATTTCGATATAAATGATTCATTTTTCTGTTCTACTTTCGAAATTTGTCTTACAATGTCTTGTTTAGGAGAAAAGGTTTTCTCCAATTTTGTTTCACCGTTCACTGTATTATTAAAAGGCCTTTTTGCCGATGCATTTGATTGCTTCAAATTAACATTAACACTCGCTTTAAATGATTTAATAAGTTCCGTTCCATTTATAAAATCTATAGATTGCTGGATTTCTCTGTTTCTCTTTATTATATCCATGTGCTACAAAGAGATTAGTTTAAACGCCACTAACAAAAAAAATTATTTCATAGACTAATTAAATTCATGTTCTTAAATTTTATAAACTCTTAAATAGGAAAATTTCTATATTTTTATACCTACAAGTTCTTAATATTTATCATATATTTATGATAAAACTAATTACATATAGGTAGTAAATCAAGGAAACAAATTGATCACAGATGACTTAATTATACACGTCAAAAACACATGGATAAAATTAAACACGCTTTACATCAAATCCACGCCTGAGTTATTTAGAAATAACTTACCTAATATATATATATATGTCGTAGGCAAATGGTAATTTTAGGAAAATAACATTTGGCAAGGCAAATGCCATTTGCCTGGTCAAATAGCTTTAGCTATTATTTCATTTCCACACCATGGGGGTGTGTGGTGTTGAATGTACGTGTACCCTTGTGACCCGTACCCCTAGGGGGACAAATTATGGAAATGAAATAATAGCTAAAGCTGGCATTTTGCCTAGCCAAATGTTATTTTCCTAAAATTACCATTTGCCTACGACATATACATCATTTTCAAATTAAGTCGCATGGGTGTGAAATATTTTAGATAAGTTGTAAATAAATTAAATGAGTTGAAGTTAAGCGTGTTTAAGTATATGAAGGTGTTTTTAATCCAGAGTTGAGTTTAAGTATTAGCGTGCCTCTGACTGCATGCCACACACGTATCAAGCGCTGTTCAGGTACATTTGGCTGCAATGTAGAAATAGTGTAAGATAAATAAGCAGTCCTTAACTCAAAGTGGAACATTATAAATATGTTCTGGTAATTGAAATCCGTAAGTGGTACCCAAAGAAAGAGTTAAGAATACTGTTCAAAATTCCTGTTTTATCGATAAACCCCATTTCTCCTTTGATCGGTTACTTTCTTAATATTTCATTTATTTAATAGATTTCAATGTTATCTTATTTAAGATTACTTTCTGACAGCCTTTCATGTGTGTAATTTAACTCAAAATTCAACGATTCCGTCAGATTTCATGTTTAAAATTAAATAAATCATATATATTTATATATACCGTATTTACACAATCCGTATATACACATTAAATGACACAAAACTCCGATAAGTCAAACTTTATTCAACTCTATTCGACGATTTTTGAGAAAATGAAAGGATTTTAAGTCTGCCTTATGGTCGAAAAATATATATCGCAGAAGAAAAAGATGCCTATTGTTTCACTCTGAAATCGGAAAGGAAATTGCAGATTCATGGCACGGTGAAGACTGAAATTTGGCGATAGATTTTTCACGGATATTATATTCAAAGATGTGTCAGATCCAACTCCTTATAACAAACGAAATATTATGTTCAATAATGTACACTTTTCTAGCTTTTTAACTGATGGGATTACCATAAATTGTGAAAATCAATAAAATGCTAAAACCTATAAAAATTTGAAAAAAATAAAAATGCTGTATTCTGCGGGAAATTTGTTATACTAATATGAAATCGATGATGGGTGGGGGTGGGGGGGATTAAATAAATACAAGTATAATGGAATGAATAACAATAAATAAGTAAACAACACTGTTGGACAAACCCCAGTTGGTTGAATATGAAACTACGATAGCGTGTGATAAAAAAAGGACTTAGACGTGTTAATTAAAATTGTTAAGAAAAAAATCATTGCCAAATCTGATAAAAGCGATCTGCCTTAGGGACACCCGCTTTCGATTAATATTGAAAAGTGCAGAACGAAAACAGTGTAATCGAGAACTTTGTATCAAAATTTGTTGACATATAATACGGTATCTTGATAACTAAGACAAACATTACGAGAAGTCAGGATCAGTAACGACTTTAACAGTAATAAAAAAACATTAACAACATTTTTTTTATATTTTAATCACAATGGTAATGGTTGCACATAAAAGGAAGCTGGACT